>JANIWG010000112.1:0-42842 GCA_030705025.1 Myxozyma udenii
CCCCCCCCCCCCCCCCCCCCCCCCCCCCCCCCCCCCCCCCCCCCCCCCCCCCCCCCCCCCCCCCCCCCCCCCCCCCCCCCCCCCCCCCCCCAGACCTCTCACACTCTTTCCCTCCCCGACGCTCTTCCGATCTAAAAAAAAAGGACTCCCACACTGTTCATGCTCTTTGAGCATGGTCGTCCGGTGATTTCCTCCTTTAGAGAAAATGAATGCAAGCCCAGAAGCCCTATCGAAGCCAATTGGCGTGTGATGACACATGGGTCTGGCATATGGCTCACCATCATTTCATTGGTGCTCGCATCTATTGAAGTTATGCTTGGTTATCCAGTTATGTCTAGGTGTCCATGGTCAGATGTCCATGGTCAGTCTTATCTGGGTAAGCCATGACAAAAAATGGATGAAGGACTAAGCATGCGGCCCCGCAGGGTTGTAAGCTCAATCATTAGGTTCAGATCTGGTCACGGGTACTTCAACAGCTACGTCTCATGTATGACATGCGAACCACCCATTCCTAAGGAGTGCTGGTGTGGCCAAGGGAAACAAAACCCCCATGCACCTTTTGATTAAATATCCTTTTCTCACTGAACAAAGGAACCAAGCGTATGAGAAGATCCCACAAACAGAATGGACTCTTGTGAGTCTCCTATGGACGTTGGCTGGTGTGCGAGCTGTCGACAAGCTCATCAGTCGTTCAGGGGTTGGAACCAGAAGCTGGTACCTGCATGAAGGGCTGGATACCACAGAGAATGATGCTCTTCAACAAGAGATAGACAATGCGATTGCACAGGCACCAGAGTACCCAGGAGTTGATGCTGACGAGATGGAGAGCCAGATGACAAGTTTGACTTTTGACTGAACTGACAAATGCTGGATGATATGAGAAGGAATATGAGGGAGATTATGCAGGAATGAGGTGCAAAGAGCTCAGTTAAGTGGATGATGATGGGATTATTTGGAACTAGAGGGCCATTGATCTTTTGTTTTTGATTTGTATATGATATATTTGCATGTTTTTCCTGTGATTTCTGTATTTATGTTTTATCATTGCTTTACAAGTGCGCTGCTAAATTTAGAGAATATGCACTATGATTTGAGAAAAAAATATAACAAGAGTCATAATCGAAGCACCCAAAGTTCCTGCATAGTAGTGAACTATGTTCGCAGTGACTCTCTTCCAGGTAAGTCGCTCCGCCGAGATCTTGATGTTGTCAATCAGCTGTCGATAATCTTTTGGCAGACTATGCAAAAGGATGGTGATCTTGACCTGCTCATCAATAACAGCGTTAGGCTCCTTCAGAAGCTTGCCAGCTTCCTGAATTTTCACAATGAAGTCTTGCGGATCAGAGCCTCCCCGCATCATCATCGTGAAGAAACTCGAAACCGTACCATAAGCATTAGCACTTCTGGACAGAGCATACCTCTCCGAGATTGCCTTCACCATGTCTAGGCAAGGCTCAATGCCCGCACCCTCCTGCGGCACCTGAACCGCCAGCGCAGCCGACTCCAGCCAATTCGCACACTGTCTCTTAGTGCTGTTGCTTTCATTCTAGTGCGGCCATTCTACATTTCGATTTTCATCTGCTCATCAATACAACACTTCAACATTTCCTTGCAATTCCTCATGTTTCCTCCTTTATAAAAGATGAATGCGAGCCCAGTGGCTTCCGTTGCTGATGCTTAGTCATTGCTTTGCAAGTGCCCTACCCAAGTGGTGTCCATGCACATCTGATATCTGGTGCGTTTACTGACTTATTGCTTGATTCATTTGCGATTCTCTGTGTTGAGAGTGTCATTGGATTGGAAGACCTGTACTTCTGTTGCTATATCTCTTTGTGACAGACCAGGTGCATTTGAGTCGATTCTGGCGAGCGACAGGAAACCCCCATTTAGCCTGTCAATCCGTTGTATCGTCGATTAACGAAGAAGAATTAGGGGTTCATAAACGCAAATGCCGAGGTCGACAAATCGCTGAGAAGATCCCACGCTTTGTTCATTGGGCACTTAGAAAAAAGTGCTTTGGAGTGCAAGCGGCTTGATCGTCAAGCTCTGAGCAATTTGTTACAATCTCTTGAAATTGTGTAACAAAAACTCGGAAGTCGACTGACACGGCAAAAAGTTAAAGCATGCATTGGAGCTTTCTTTGTATGTGCAGACCAGAACAATAAAAATTTCGAGGCTTACTTTGGGTATAGCGCGTGCGGCTGTATCGAGAAACTCGAGTGCAGCCTTTAATTGCAGGCATGCATGTGCGCGTGGGGCGGGGTCGCGGGGTTTGGGAGTTCGCAAAGAATTAACGGGGAATTTTTTTTTTTGCTGTACTCGCCGAAGCAAAATCCGAACTAAGCAGTCTGACTTCGTCTTATCTTGTACAGTACCCACTTCTGGATCTAAGAGAGAACACAAAAACAGAGGAGTTTGAGAATGGGAAAGCTTGATCGTGTTTCTAGGCAGGTACCTAGATTATCCAATGGGTATCAAATCTTACCAATAAAGGTGTGCAATCTCGATATTGATACGGGCTACAATTTTACCGATAGTGTACAGTATATGTATGCACGGAAACATGAAAACAGCAAGGATAGCGGGCAGTCTGCAACTCTGTTTTTGGCAAACGTACCGGTCAATACGACCACTAGGGACATATTGTCACTTCTATCGCAGATCGACTCAAAGCTATCAGCTTCAACCATAGTGGAAAGTGTCACATTTGTGCCGTCACCTGCGTTCGGTCCATCCGTGTTGTCGAGTTTTGTGCCGTCCACGTCCACTCTCAAGGAACTTCAATCAAGCCAGCTTTTTGAAAAGTCACTTCGTCGTATTTTGCCAGTCGGATCCGCTGCCCAAATACACTTCGTTAGTAGCAAAGCTCTGAATCTTGTGCTAAGTGGAATCAGCAAGTTCGTCAATGAAGGCCGAGTTCTGGATTTTTCAGAGAAGTCTTCTAACATTCAGGATGATGGAACAAAAGGCGGTTTTCGACGATATTTTGCGGTATACAACCGTAGATGTCTTACTCCGGATTCGGCACTCCAAAAAGCAGTTGATACTTTTATGATCACATTTGGTAAAGCTGAGAGCCAGAAAGCTCGAGAAGCAAAACGTGCGTTCTCTGTTCCAGACTCAGATGGATTCGTTACCGTTTCAGGGGCTGCCGGTGGACGGACAGCAGTGAGTCTGTCATCAGATAAGTGGAAACAAGAAGCGCAGAAAAGACAAGGAAAGAGAGAGCTGAAAGACTTCTATCGTTTCCAAATAAGAGAGAGAAAAAAGTCTGAAGTCAATGATCTGCTCAAAAACTTCAGAAAAGACCAAGAAAGACTTCGTGAGTTGAAGCTCAGGAAAAAAATTTCCCCTTTTGCGAAGCGGTTGGTCTGATGTTACGTCAAAAAGATTATTTTCAAGCGTTTGTAACTTTATATGATTTAGGATGGGAATCGGTCTTAGGTTTTTGTCATTTAGAATAACTATACACAGTATATTATAGCATGCAACAACATAGATGTACATAATGAATAAAATAGCACACATAGAACACTCACTATATGTACACTGTTCAAAATCGAGTGCGTAACTGACTCTCCATGGCTTTCACCTCGGCTAGCTTGTCTTGCAGCTGTGCAGTATTGGCATCAATCCATTGAAGGCTAGACAGGTGCGCATTCAAAATACGCACTATGTGAGATAGCTGGTAGACAGGTCAGTTCGGGTCGATACCAAAGTAAAAAAGTGAAGTTACTTACAGGATCGTCTTCCTTAGTTCTATTAAGCGCGGATGAGCTCTTGTTCACTTCTTCTATCATTCCACTAAGGTTTTTGCCTAGGTGATTAAGTTCTTCATTCAGACGCTCAGCGAGCTGATATGTCCTTTCTCTCTCAACATCTGGCGGTTGCATTCCGTCGGTGGTGCCAATATTGGCGATCAACTCGTCGACCTGTTTCTCATATGCGTCCAAAGCTCCTTCAATGTCGTCTTGCTGCCTCACTGTGTACTGTAGTAGTTGTTCCACCTTTGTCTGAGTTTGCTCAGCCTGCACAGTCTCGGTGAACAACTGCGCAATCTTTTCGCCATTTTCCACTAGCAACCTGTCCCATTTCGAGAGATCTTCTGCCTGTCGCGCAAATTCTTTAGAATATGTCGAAAGAGATGACGTCCATTTGGTGATGATATCCTCCATTGACTTATTCTTGAGAGAGACTGGCGATGGAGTGGCCTGAAGTGAACCTTGCAGCTGTCCTGAAGTTCCTGAGTTTGTATTTTTATCTGCAGGCGCACTTGATGATTCAAGAGACCGCTTTGAATCTGAGATCACATTTTTAGTACCGGAGGCGCTAACGGGCTCTGACGCCGCCGGAGGCTTGTTTTTGGCCGGATCAGTGAGCGAGGGAACGGAAAGCGGGTTTGTCTTGGAGCTCGTGTCTGTAGCTGTGGTTTTTGGCAAAACTGAACTTCCGTTCAAATTGAAACTCAGCTTGGTTGTGTCCGTGGGGTTCGGACCAGACGCGTCAGTGCTTGTTGCAGAAGTCCCTGTTGTATCCGAAGGCTTGGCCTGATTAAATGAGAAGCCGGTAGTCTTTGAAGAATCTGAATTTGAAATTCCAGAAAGGGGGTTTGTTGAAGATTTAGCAGTTCCAAACATCCCTGTAGTGGCAGGTTTCGACGATTCCGACTCTTGACCTTTGGTGGAAGCGTCGGCTTCAGGTTTTGAAGATGTAGTGGATCCAAATGAAAATGGAGAAGCTGTGCTTGTAGCAGCCGTAGCTGGCTTTGCGCCTGAACCACTTCCGAATAATGAAAAAGAAGTCGTTGCTGGCCCAGATGAATTTGTGGTACCGCTGCTCGAGAACGAAAACCCAGAAGCAGGCTTCTCTGCCGACTGAGAGCCATTCTTCGATTGAGGCTCTGATGCCTGCGTCGTGGTGGTGGTATCCGTCAGTTTTGTGGACGCTCCAAAAGCAGAGCCAAACGGGTTGGACGGTGGAGCTGTCGAGGTTTTGCTTGTGCTTGGCGCCGAAGAGAGAGAAGTGGATGCAAATAGAGAACCAGCATTAGACGAAGCAGTGGTTGTTGTAGGACCTCCACCAAAACTAAACGTTGCTGATGACACATATTAGACAGAACATTTAACCCCTTTAGAAACACTTACTGCTTTGCGAGTCGGGCTTTGTGCTCGTACCGAAAGAAAATGCTGGAATGCTTGTGAGTTAAATGGTCTAAAGTAACAGAGTGTACGTCCGAATCACATACGTTTCGATCCGTCTTTGTCTCCTGAGGCAGAAGAGAAAGAAAATGCTGCAAAGTCAGAAAGATTCGGAATACAATCACATTGAATCAAACATACCCATTTTTACCCGTAATTATTTCAGAACCGTAATAATTGAAGAAAATGGTTGTTGCGCGCGCCTGTGAAACGATGGATTCGATCCAAGCAAAATAGTTGAGGGATGAGATGCGTGCGGCCGGGTAATTGTATCAACAACCTGCTTGAAGCGTGCAAGCTTGGAGAGCTCACCTTGATGCTTCACCACGAAACGTACATATCAAGATAGCCAGCGTTTATGAGTAGTGGCGACGGAGTGGATGAATTGTTTGGATCTTCTACGTCTGCCGTCTGGGGTAATGATACAATTGCTGTAGGGGAGCATTCGGCCTTCTCAGCAGGTGATCATTACACGGAGGACTACTTGAATACAAATCGAAAAGCGGAAGAGTCTCTTAAGTCATCAAACTTGACGGTGAAGGACGACATTTCACAGAATCATAGTGAAGATACTTCTAAAGCGGAGCTAAATAGCGTGCACACAATGGACTCAACTCAAAACTATGAAGCCGAGCCCGTGGTTGAAAGTCATTCATTGCCGGACCTTGAGACAGACGAGCGATTGGCTGCGATGAAAAAGGAGGCGCGGAATTTGCAAGACGGTCTTGCCACAGTCGTTGAACGAATTCAATCTGCGAAGAATGAGTTTGATCATTTTGAAAAAGAGAACAAGTTTTTAGTGGATTATATTGGCAATCTTATGAGTACAAGCAAAATGTTTACGAATAAGTCGTCAGAATAAAAGAGGCGGTTCCGCGTGAGCTGCAGAAGCGCGCATTATGTTGCAAAATATAGTCGGAAGCTGATTCGCAGGACTGATGAAGCATTGGCTTGATCTATTGAACGTCTTGAATTCCACCTGTGCACTTGTTAGCCATCATACAAAAGGGGCATGATAGTCAGTCCAGAATATTTTTAAACCTTCGCCAATGCAATATGCAACGTCTCGCTCCGGCATGTCGGGACTATCTTGAAGCTATCAACAGGAAGTCAGCATTTATCATTTTGGGTGCGTTCAGTTCAATCTAGACCTTTGCAACGCGCTCTTCTCCTCGTCCTTTTCTAAAATACTCTCAGTATATAGTTCTCAAAGCTCAATGCATGCATTTTTTGTCCTTATCAGGTGCAACTTATACTAACCGAAGCATGATTCGCGTAGCTGAAGCATGCGCCTAGTCTGCGTCAGTAATATCTCTAAGAGAGACTGAAACATTAGCGTACAAGAATGTGGCCTCCGACGCTTAGATATCTGTCAGTAAAGCCTCAAACCTAAAGAATCGTGACTTACGGTTTACGACCGTCGGCAGCTGCAAATAGAGCGGACGCTCCCGGGTCCGACTGTACCTGGTTTGTTATGAATACAGCAACGTTATACTCCTCTGCGATCCTGTTAAGTCTGGACAGCATTTGATTAAGCTTCTGCTGGCGCTCGTTCAGCTCGCCACGACCGCAATAGTCTACTCGAAAGTGCGCCATAATAGAATCCACAATCTTGAGAAAATTCAGTAAGATAGAAGATAGTATCAAGTTGAGAATTTCAACAAACCAATAGTCGATAGTTCCCGTCTGAAAATGTTGCTCCAAGCTTTTCAATTAGTTCCATTTGATGCTCGCTGTTCAGCGCTCTGGCATATGAAATGTTGTCGCAAACGAGATCAGCATCAACACCAAATCGGTTCGCGATCTCTCGAAGTCTTTCTGGACGAAAAGTTCCTTCAGTGTCAATGTAGGCAACTTTGCCTTCTGCTCCTCCAAGCGATCTGGGGAGCTGTGATGTAACACACAATGTGTGCGCAAGTTGAGTTTTTCCGCAACGATACTCCCCAAACACTTCCGTGATACTCATGGATTTGATTCCACCGCCCAGTACGGAGTCGAACTGGGAACTCCCTGAAGAGATTGAGAAAACTCGGCGTCGATTACGCGCCTGCTCAGTGGCAGAAATAAAGCCCACTTGAACTAGTTTTGCAGCGGCTTCTTTAATCTTCTCGACTTTCACTTCGGACAAACCTTTAACTTTTAGAAGATTTCGTCGAGTTGTCGAGAGTACCGTCTAGCCATTAGTTTAGTCACACGATCCGGTAGGGTGTTTGAAAAATCACTCACGGAAACTGCAAAAATGCCAGCAGCCTTCAGCTTTTGAAGATCCGCTGCGTTGATTCCAAAAGCTTGAAGCTCGTCGACATCCAAAATCTTGTCCTCCTAAATTCTGATGAGCATGCTACTTCGTGTGGAAGAAATACAGAGCTAGTGCTTGCTACATCAACCGCGTAGCTTGCGTCGTTAGTGTCGCTGGTCAAAAGACGACGCACAGATTCGGTAGTGTGAGGTGCCATGGTTGTGTGCTTTGAGCGAAGTCTACAAACAAACGCGTGGAGTGAAGCGAGAGTGAGTCTAGCTCGAGATCTTTCACGCGTCTTGAACGCGCATCGGACGCGCCTCTTGGAAATTGGGAATATTGATCATGTGACCGCGCTCTCTGCAGAACTAGTCTATAGATAACTGCTCAATACGTATAGTTACGTTCGAATGACGACAGATATCAACACAAAAGTTCGACATTTAACACGATGGCGCCTACAAGAAAACAAGCAGAAGCCGCTGAGTCAGTTGGTGAAGATTCTTCTTCGTTGTCTGAGCTGGATGTCTCCGAAGACAGCGAGACGGCTTACGACCAAATCGGTGAAGGACGCCAATCCAAGCGGCAGAAGACACAGAATCAGAGTGAATTTAATGACGACGCCAATAGTGATGACGCCAATGATGACTTGAGAGAAGAAAAAGACGAATCTGGAGATGAGATTAGCGGTAATGAGGACGAGGAAGAGGAATACTCAGAGGGATCCGATGAGCAGGATGAAGAAAGTAGTGATCAGTTTGCAGATGGCAAGTACGAGAAGTCTGCTTTTGCAGGTAGCTCTAAAGGAGCGCCAGGAACTTCGCCATCTCGAAACGCATCTGTTCCGGGAACTAAGGGTCAGCGGGCAGGGTCCGATACGAAGGGATCTGGATCGCGCCTCAAGCACGGTATGTAGTTTCTTCACATGAGCCAAAGTGCGCTGATATTAAGATTGATGACGCAGGGGTGATGGCAAGACGAGAACAAGGCAATACGTTACTTGCACCGAGTAATGACGAACAGGATGATGCTGAAGATGATGAAGATGAAGACTTCGATGAAGAATCCGAAAGTATGGGTTCTAAATCAAGAGATGTTTCCCGTATGACAGACCGACAGAGAGGGCGGTATGTGAGTGGAGGCATCTCGACTTTGGAGTCGCTGCCAAATGGTGGGTTATTGCAGAAACTTGCATGAATAGTTTAGGAACTGACTTTGTTATAGAAGTCTCAAAGAAAAAGGTCCTTACGCAAGAAGAGATTATGCTTCGACGCACAGAAACCGCGCGCCGTCGGAAAAATCTGTCAGAGAAACGGCGTGAGGAAGAGAAGGTTAGTTTCTAATTGATTGGATATAATGGCAAAATCATTTCTAATGCATGTTAAAGATGGATACGATAAATCGTCTTCTTAAGAAGCAGGCTCCAAAGCGAAAAGGCAAACTTGGAAGTCACGCGTCCACGCCACGAACTCCTATGCAGCAAGATGATCCAGAATTTGCAGAAGATAACCTAGCGGCCGATCGCAAGCAGGGGTTAAGGCCCCTGGATCCACAAGCTCCACAGTACATGTATCGGTGGACATCGACCAGATCCGGTACAGTCATGGGAATACCACATCCGTAATGAAAGGTTTAAGAAGATTAAGCTTTTTAATAATGTACATATCTCAAGAAACATATCTTACAGTACAGAGTTGTAATCTGCGAGCTATTCATATATATGACAGTTTGTCCATAAAGCATCGATCTGTTCTTTGCTATACCCATGGACAAATTTTTTGATGTCACTGTCAAATCTTGTAAAGTATCGACCAACAGAGTATTGTCTCGCTCCAAAAAAGTCGTACCCACCGGCCTCCAGCAGCGCCTGGCATTCTTCGGTGGCCGTCAAGTCCGCCGGTCTGATATTTCCTTCGGTAAGCACCACTCGTGTTCCATCGTATAGGAGAACATAATAAAATATCTAGCAAAAATTAACAAAAACACACAGCTGTATTCAAGCGATAGCGCATACCTGATCAGCTTTAAACACGGTATTATATATAGCAATATCAACGACTACGCCGACTTGGTTTAACCGGGTTTTGATAACGAGGCCTAAAGTCTGATAAGCTTCCGCTTTACTCTGAGCGGAGCACTCTGGAGACGTTTGCATATCACCGAAAAACTGCACTATTGTCTCTTCGTTTTGACTCGCATGTTGTCTGGCTTCATAGAGAGAGCCCGACTGTACAAACGAATTCCTTCCAAAGTCAAAAACAAAATCGGTCTCAGTGAAGGGCAGTCTATCGCAGACAACTTTTTCAGAGCTGTTGATGCAGGCGATAAACCACGGGCTGGAAAACATATGTAGTTCATGCGTGGAGGTAATGAATTGGAGATGCGACATCAGCTTTGTTCTAAAATAAGAAGCTTGAAGGGATTCCGGGTTGATAATGATTGTTGCAGCATCCTTGAGGTAGTCGTCAAACCAGTGAGCTTCATGACGAAGCTCAAACGTGCTTAAATGGCGAACATCAGGACTTCTAAACTTCACGTCAAAAAGAATGTAAGCCGCGAGCAAAGCAAATTGGTCGGATTTTGTCATTATAAGTGATCGGAACTTGAGGTTTAGCGGGCGAATGCTGGTTGTGGAGCTCAGGGGAAGACTTAGAATGACGGAATCTCCGGCCACAAAAGACTCTGCTGGGTGCTCGCTCGACGCACGTCTTTTGGTCAAAAGGACCTGCTCTGTTTGTAGTATATCGGTATCTAGACCAAGTCGGTGGGCGATGCCTAAAAAGACAAGAAGCGGGCTCCAAAGAAAATAGGGTGAGTTGAAGTCTTCATCAAAGACGAAGGAACCTGTAAATGTTAGGCCAGCGTGCAGAAATGCGTTTCTCTTTCTCGCTTACTTTGGGAGTCGATCACGAGACCACAAGCAACCAAATGCTTGACAATGGCAAAGGCAATGCTGCCGGTGTCTGCGTTGCTTGGCAGATCGCGCTGGAGTAAGAGAGCGCAATCGTCCATAAAGTTCAACACATCGCCTAGACTCGAGCCGCGGTAGAGAGCAAGTGCGCACGCCAAGAGATCGGAATAGAGATCATATTGCGACGCGAACAAGAGAGGTACTGGAGAACTTTTGGGTGAAGATATGACAAGGGGAAAGCTGTAGTACGCAGAAGCAAGGACGTAGAAAGCGCGGCGACGAAATATAAAGCCGAGAGCGTCGGAGGCCAAGAACTTTGCCGAGATGAACTCTGACTGGGGAAACAGAGGATTTGCGACCCATTTGTAGAGCGCGTCGACCGCGTCGAGGCCGAAGTCAGCAAGAAGCAAGAAGGATTGATGATAGGCGGCGTCTTCTGCGGTGGAGTCGTTGGCGGAGTAGGCGAGGAGGATGTTGTAGACGCGGGTGTCGGTGCGGGCGCGGTCGACATAGATGGCGCGCCAGTCGGGACTTGCCGCGGAGTCGGACGAGGTGCGACAGACAAGCGATGGGTATCGGGAGCGGCGCAGACCGTAGCACAGAACGGGATTTTCCCAGTGCTTCCAGCGGCGGTCGCAGCGGGGCCGCCAGACGTCGTGGGTGGAGAGGACGGCGTGGAGGCGCTGGGAGAGGGCGAGGCATCGGGTAAGGTCTGTGTCGGAGACAAAGGCGAAGATGCGGATGAGGACGTCGTACGGCAGCAGTTCAAAGGAGCACATGGCGGGTGTTTGTTTGTGCGGTTCACATGTTTGCTGCGGAGAGCAGAACGGTGGGCGATGGGGCGATGGGGGTGTGGGGAAGGGGAAGAGGGACGGGGAGGACGATCTCGAGGCAGCTGGGGAGGACGGAGTGTGGGAGAAGCATCAGAAGTGTCAGCGTGAGGGTGTGCTACCTTCTGAGTCAGCCGTGCGTCAGCTACGCCGCACTCTGTGGGGCGAGCCACGTGGGGGAGGCTGCGCGCAGACATTTGGCGAGATCGCGTCCAGCGCAGACGCGCCCGGTCGCACAAACACGACCGACGGCGACGCTGGCCGCGATGGACGGACGGGGCTTCGAGTCTGCTGCGCTTCTCTGACCGCGTCTTCGTCTTCGTCTTCGACTTGTTCTGTTTTGTTTTTCTTTCTGCTTCGGGTCGGTCGCGTCCTCTTCGCGTTCCTTTCGCGTTCCTTTCGCGTCCCTCGCCTTCCCCGCGTGTCCCCGCGCGTCCCCGCGTCTCGCCATGAAGTTCGCCAAAGTCTTCCAGCAGCTGCTCGACGAAAACAACGTGCCCGACGACTGGCGCCAGGCAGCCATCCAGTACAAGGCGCTCAAGAAGTGCATCAACAAGGTCGTCGACGAGCTCACCGAACTCGGCCTCGAGCGCGAGACCCTCAGTCTGCTTCTCGCCTACGAGCGCGCGCGCCACGACGCCGGCAACCCCAAGTTTGTCTACTCCTTCGACGGCACCATCAAGGAGTTTGTGCCCAAAATCACCATCTCCCTCGAGACCTCCTCCGGCCTGCCCCTTGGCGCCCACATCGCTCCCGAAACCCGCTCCGCCCTGCAGCGTCTCGTCCAGCAGGCTGCTGCTGACGACTCCGCTCGCGCCACCGACCTACCCGCAGATGTTACCACACCTCAGCAGGAAAGAGCAGAGATTTACCTAGTTTACGGCGACAGTGCTGATCTGTCGAGCGACTCGCCCTGTTCTGACGTCCTCCACGAGGTCCCAGAGTCCAACACCGAAGAGTTACCTCCACCTTCTCCTCATCTCGCACCGGCGCCGACCCTCATCAATCCAAGTCCCGTGCTCGAGCCCTCAAAAAGCACTGCACCATCTCCCTTCATCAGTCCCTCCCCTCAGAGCCAGTCTCCCAGACTACCAGTGCGTTCCTCAAAGGCTCTACCTTCCTGCTCACTGGCGGACAATGTGAGATCCCAGAGCGCTGATACTCCTTCTTCTCCGTCTCTACGGCGCTTATCTTGCGACATTCGCTCAATCTTTTTACGCTCAGCCCAGTCGTCTCCTGTTGTCGAAAGTGATGACCGCCAGACCAGCAACGCCGAAATTATGCTCTCCGAAATGGAAAACATCACCCTTCCTCCCGCCCAACTTTCTCCCGCCGACACATCATCTGGTTCTCAAGGCCCCGACTCGTCAGCACCAGACCGATTCCCTGAGAAGATTGAGATCCACCTGCACTCTGATTCAGAGTTCTTTCACATGCTCACTTCCGAACTTGCTGCTCTCGACGCGCTCCACGAAAACCAGACTCAGAAAATGACTTCGCAGGTCCACGATCTGGCTAGAAATTTATCCCACGTCACATCGCCTTTGCAACGACGCAATGATCTCTACGTCTGGCGTGAAATTTTTCGACTGTACCTCGACGCCGGCGTGTTTTTCTCGTCTCTCGAGCTTGATCACGGCGAGCGATCCGTCATGCGTGCGCGAGAGCAACTGCTTTGGTTTACCAACGAGGTTAGCCAAATGGATCTGCTAAGGCGATTCAAACTCAAAGAGAGCAAATGTCTTTTCGAGTCTTTTTGGTCGCTTAACCTCCAAGTCTTGCAGTCGCTTGAATTTCAAACAATCAATCAAACAGCGACCACCAAGATTCTCAAAAAGTTTGACAAACAGACCGCACTGTCTGCTCGAGTCATCTTTCCTGAGTTTTACAGCTCTCACGCGTACAACTCGTCGTCGACATCGGATATGTCAATCGCGCGCGCTGTTTGCTTTGCTATGGCAGAACAGCTCATGACTGTTGTTCCTCAGCTCGACGATTACATATGTCCTGTTTGTTATCTCATTGCATTCCGTCCTGTCAGACTAAGTTGTAATCATGTGTTTTGCATTCGTTGTCTAGTCAAGCTGCAACGACAACACAAAGACGATTGTCCGATATGCAGACAAAAGGTGGTCATGGATGCAGATGGAACGAACATTGATACAGCTTTGTACAATCACATGAAATTGTACTTTCCGAAAGAAGTTAAGCAAAAAACAGCAGAAGCAGAGAAAGAAATTGTGCAAGAACAGCTTGGTGCACACACGGACGTGAAGTGTATAATTCAGTGATTTTGGTTTCGGGGTTTAATAAAAATGTGGGTGATTGGGGGCGCAGTCTGTTTTATAATTAACCTATTAATTGATGCTCAAAAACACAGTTTGATGATCAGCTCGAAGCTTTTGTAATTAATATGAGAACTATGTACAGATGAGCTTGGCCGTACTCAAACAAATCCAACTCTATTGGCCCTGAGCGGCCCTCTGTTTTTGCAACTGCCTCTCCTCCGCCCTCACTTGTCGAATCAAATCTTTAACAGCTTTCAGGTGCTTCTTGCTTTTTTCATGCGACTCAAACTGACCTTCGGACTTGAAAGTCTTGTTACACGCAACACAATCATACACCAAGACTTCGTCAGCCGCCAAATCATCAACTTCATCCGGTCCCAACGTATTTGTTTGCTCCTCCTCCTTGTTTGTCAAATCATTCTTTTCATTTGATTCATCTTCCACTAGCGGATTCCGATCATTTTCACTTTCAGAATCTGAGTTAGCCTCGTTAAGTGCCGCTGGTCTCGTGTTCTTTTTTGCATATCGATCGTCAATATACAGGTCGTCCAAAAAGTCATCATCGGTAGGCACTGCCGTAGCCCAATCTTGCTGCTCATAGTCTTCATACTTTTTTCGATGCGCCGCTCTAGCTTTTGCCGACTGTTCCTTAATCTTCGCCGCTTTTTCCTTTTGCCTTTGCTCTTGACCTGCAATGTCACTCTTTGCTCGTGGGTCTCGCTTCTTGATAAACGCCACAAAAGCCTAGTAAAATTAGCATTTTTTCCACTGTATCACCATCCACCGGGTACAAACCTTGACTGTATCGTTGTATTCCTTCCTTGCCTGGTCTCGAGCCTTTTTGTTTTCTTTTTCCATGGCTCGTCTGACTCGTCTATCTGGAGCGACGGATGTCTGGTATATATCGCACCAGTCAAATGATTTACGAGACGAGAAATTGCTCCAGACAGTGTAGAATTGGCGTACAGTAGTTGAAAATTGTGACCCGCTGTTTCCGAAATCCGGATACTGCACACTGTCCAACCCCCGCGAATACTCAGCATCCTCATCTTCTGTGGCCTTCTGCAGAGCTTCCTCTTCTTCTGTGGCCAGTTGGACAAATATTCGCCGAGCAATACTGAAGAATCCAAATTCGCTGTCATTAAATACCGAAAATAGTGTCGGATCGAAGAACTTTAGCAGGTCTTCAGCTGATGTTCCTACATCTTGAGTCGTCCTCCGCGCCGATGAGCCAGATGTGCGACTCGAATCACCATCGTCGCGCAGAATTGTGTCTCTATGCGCATCGTACCATGCTCGCTATAGGATTCTTCAGTCAACAAATGACAATCTTGTCGCATAAGTGACTTAACATACCTCGTCCGGATCCGAAAGAATGTCGTAAGCTGCTTGAACGGCCGCAAATTTCCTGGTAGCTTCGTCGACATTGTCGATGTTCTTATCTGGGTGCAAAATCAACGCTTGCCTTCGGTAAGCGCGCCGTAGTTCATCGGCCGACGCGCTACGTTCTACCTCTAGAAGCTCGTAGTAGCACGTTTTCATGGCTCAGGTCCTTACTGTAATTACTCGATACTTTTCACAGTTTCGTGCATTTGCGCACCAGAATTTATTCTGACGTAAGGGCTGAGCAGTTCGTGCATCTTTGCGCTGCAGAATTTGGGAGTTTTGGGAAGAACTGCACACGTCCCAATCTCCCAAATTGCTGTATTTTTTTTGTGCTTCTTCAAAACTGTCGACAGCCACAAAGTTCAAAAATCTCCAATTATCCGCCCGTCAGGAACCTCCGCAAACGAGTCTGGTTTTTGCATTTAGTTCGGATGCAGGCGCTATTTTGCGCACGCGCAAGTGCACACGCAAGTGCACGCGCAAGTTTATCTCTTTTGACAGCAGCACAGTTTCGCAGTCTGTTTTCGACATCGACTGCACTTCTTCAAAGCTCAGAATCGAAAACGGAAAACGCACGTAGCGACAGCGTCAGTTCGAAGAAAGCATCAAAGGCTCATGAGTTCAAGGGAACGAAGTCTATTTTGAGTAAATACGACATACCAGAACCTTCTGTTGCAAAACCGGGTTCTAAGAACCCGCGAGACGTCGATGATCGCAGACTGGAGAAAATACCAGAAGATTGGCAATCGCGCAAATCCACGCTGCCAGAATGGAAAAGACATGCCTACGCTGTTCGTGAAAAAATAGGAAATGCAGCTTGGGAGCCGCGGAGAAGGCTGTCGCCAGAAGCTAGGCGGACTCTGAGAAGAATCAAAGCTGAGGTGAGCACAAACGATCACAATCAATATATCTACACTTTTTTTTTCCGGCTAACATTGAGCACGCAGAATCCATCTATCAAAACGAGCGAACTTTCTAAATCTCTCGGAATCTCATATGAGGCTGTAAGAAGAATCTTGAGGAGCAGATGGGAACCCGTCACAGATGAGGATTATGAGGAAATAGAACGCCGGTGGAATCGACGGAAAGAGCGTATTATATCAGAATGGGAAAATATGGGTAAAATTCCCAAGACACAAAAGAATAAGCCAGACAATAGCTGGAATAAGTGAGATGCGCTGGGTAAATTCGGCTCAACTGTACATAGTTAAATACATAGGTGTTTTGGTTGTTTCCACAGAATTGCCTGCGGGTTACATGACTGCTCGAAATTCCTATTTTATCAGAATCAGCGGGAAAATCTCGTTTAGGTGGATCTTACTTGCAAAGCCAAAAGACATTTAGAAGATACGGCTGGATCCATTTTGCCGTATTTCAGATCACTGAGTGACTCTATAAGAGCACTGCATTCACTCACTTGCGCAGCATTTGACTGCGCCAATTCTTCGGCCTTGGCTGCAAGACGGTCAACAGCCTGCTCCATGAGACTGATTAGTTCCGGCAAAGAAATTCTCGATGTAGGCAAGTTGACCTGACGCCGTCAGAACATAGGCTTGGAGATTGATAATGTAGAAGCTCACCTTGTTGGTCATGACCATGTCAAGACGTGAAGTACTTTCTTCATCCAGACTGCCTCCATTTCCCTTATCGGATTGACGAGATCTGGCAATTTCCTCCTTCAATTTTTTTGAGGTGGCTAGCGACTCAAGCTGTATCCTACGTTTGATAATCTCAAGCTGTTTCAGTCTAGTGTTGTAGAGATCTTGATACAGTTCTTCGAGACCTTCGCTATCCCGTAAACCTTTGCGAAACAGACCACTAAACTGCACCCGGGATACAAAGTCCGATAGCAAGAATGAGTCTGTCAAAAATGACAAAATGGAAGCCTCATCCATTCCGGTTACATCTCTTGCTGAGAAGCTTTCTTCCAGAGATCTTGCTAGGTTTCCGAGAGCGTAAACACGACGCGTTCGCCGCGCGTTTCCCACGCGTCGCGTTTGTGCGCCGTGTTCCAAACCCTTAATGACTTGTCAGCGCATATTGCATGTTCCTCGAGAGTTGATCGATTGCATGACCAGCTCGACCCTATGATCTCATCATCGCTGTCGAGTTCCTCACCGTCAGCACCATCAATTGGTCTCTATTCACAGCATATCTTGTATTCTGAAAGCTATGACAGACAAGTACAAACTGTCTGCCACGCTTCGTGCACATGAAGGCGATGTTCGCGGCGTCATCTTTCCGTCGGCGGACTTGGTTGCGTCGGTATCTCGAGACTGCACTCTCCGCGTCTGGAGACAGGGCTTTGGCTTATCTGGATCTGGCAGCTCGTCCTGGTCGTCAAATGTTAATTTCCAGGCGACAAAGTATCTGAATGCGATCACCTATATGGATGCTGAAAGTAAGATCCGACAATCGTCATGTGTGCCTCAGATCAAAGCTAACAACACCGCTACCACAGATCGGATTGCATCTGCTGGTCTGAATCAGGAGATCAATGTGACCTCCCCCGACGTCTTGCTCAGAGCTGAGTATTCATTGAGAGGGCACTCCGCCAATGTGTGTGCACTGCATTATCGTGATGGAGTCTTGATTAGCGGCAGTTGGGACAGGTAAGATCAATCGTACAGCTCGAACTACTGGGTTTTCTGATTGCTAATATTTGCAGCACTGCTCGTGTATGGGTTGACGGCCGAGTCAAATATGTGCTCAAGGGTCATGAAAATGCTGTGTGGGCTGTTCTAGCTTTAGGAAACGATCAATATCTTACGGGTATGCTGCCAAGACCGCTTTTACCAGTCTGCCGCTGACATTAAATCATCATAGGCGGCGCGGACAAGACCATTCGGCTGTGGCAAGGAGATAGACAGATTAAGACATTTACAGGGCACACCGACGTTGTTCGTAGTGTGTGCCTGATTGATACAGAAAAGTTCGCAAGCTCAAGCAACGATGGGTATGTATTGACATTATTTTTTTTGCTGTCTTTTTGTTCACACGTCTCCAGCTCTATCCGCATCTGGGATTTCAATGGAAATCTCTTGGCAGAGCTTTATGGTCACTCGAGTTTCGTTTATTCTCTGGCTTACTCCGAGAAATACGGGGAGCTGATTAGCAGTGGAGAAGACCGCTCTGTTCGAATCTGGAAAGGTTTGTGCTGTTTTTCATAATGTTCAAGAATTTATCTCACAAGTAACAGGAAGTGACTGCATTCAAGTCATCAATCTTCCGTGCGTCTCTGTGTGGACAGTCGCTGTTTGCCCATTGAGCGGTGATATTGCCGCGGGCGGTAGCGATAGTAAAGTCAGACTCTTTTCTCGAAATTCAGACTCTTGGGCTTCGGCTGAAGAGATCAAGGTACTTTCTCTGTATTATTGCGTTAGTTCAATGTTAACTTTTGCTATTTTCAATAGAGCTTTGAAGAAGAGGTTTCAGGATACGCGATTTCTACAGCCGGGACTGAAAGCGTTAACAAGGAGAAACTACCAGGTCCCGAAGCTCTGAGCGTTCCCGGCACGAAAGTTGGACAGGTTATCATGGTCAAGAACGGTTTGTCTGGTGTGGATGCACACCAATGGAGTGACGATGGTTGGGTCAAAATCGGCGAGGTTGTGAGTGCTGTTGGGAATACCCAGAAACAGATCTACGAGGGCCGTGAGTACGACTATGTGTTTGAGGTCGATATCAAAGATGGAGTACCGCCGTTGAAGCTTCCGTATAACGCGACGGAGAATCCATATGATGCTGCTCGTCGCTTTTTGGAGAAGAATGAGCTTCCGTTAGAGTATCTTGACGAGACTGCTCAGTTCATCGAAAAGAACACCGGTGGCACCAATATTGGTCCCGCTCCGACTACCCAATACCAAGATCCTTACGGTTCCCGCTACGTTCCCCCCTCAGAGCGAAGCAGCTCACAACAGGCTAAACCGGCTCCGAAACCTTCCACTATTTTCCCACAGAAATCTTATCTTTATATAAAAAAGGCAAATGTTCCAATGCTGATGAAGAAATCTCGAGATCTGCTTACTACAAAGCCATTAAAATCGCTGGCAGATAGCGATCTAGTTGCTGTGTCTGATCTTTTGACAAAGATTGATAATGGTGAAGTGATTTCTGCAGATGAAGCCAAGCTCGTGGTGAATGCTGGACTCCAAATAGTGGAAGGCTGGGAAGGAGCGGAGAAACTTGGTGGCTTGGATCTGATTCGCATGGGAGTTCTTTTTGCCGATGGCGAAACATGCATGTTGGTGATTGATTCTCTTCTCAACAGTGCAGACAACGTTTTTGCGCTGCCAAACAACGCAATGATGGCTATTCGCGTATTTGTAAACTCGTTTAAAAGCAGTTCAATGCTTGATCTAATTACGGAAAGCAAAGTGCGTGAGAAAATCTTGGATAAAGTGAGAGAGATGGCGGCACAGGGAACATTGTCGAAGCTTGCCTATGTTGCGATTGCAACTCTTCTTCTAAAGTGAGTAGTTTTCGACTGAGTGTGTGGACTGAGTTTGGATCGAGGTAAATTAACAGGTTTTCTAGTTATTCGGTCTACGCCCACCAGCTGCAGGAGCCTGACGTGGCATTCTCGACTATTGGAATTATTACAGAGCTTATGTCACTCGTGTCTGATGCAGAGGGTGCTTACCGACTTGAAGTTGCGCTTGGAACGCTTTTGTCAATACCGACTGCGGAAATCAAAGAGGCTGCGCAGAGTCTTGATGCAGCTAAAGTCACTTCGGCTTTGAAAATTCGATTTACGAGCGACAGCCGTATTGCGTCGGCAGCGGATGACATTTTGGCAATACTGTGAATAGCTCGGTTGGGTTAATTAAGCTCTGGTTACCAATTAGAAGTGATTGAAAGCGTTTATTTTTGCATTATGGATCTATTTTTTTTTCTCGGACATATCATACTTCCTCCTGATGGCCGGCCGCAATAGCATCTTCATGCATAACGCGATGAAGCCCAGCAACAGCATCAGGGCCGTCAAATATCTCACCGATCTCCTCCAGTCCCTTTCCAGTAGTTTCTGGAAAAGCTAGATATGCAATGACAAACCATAGAGCCAACGCCAAGCAAGTGAACAGATAGTAACGCCAGCCCCATTTACTCATCCCAATAGGGTTAACAAAGTTACCTATGCCCAAGACGAAATTTTGAACAAGATGGTTCCAAGTAGTTGTTTTTGAGCGAAGTGAGTACGGGACAACCTCAGCAACATAAGTTGGAGCAAACGGTCCAATGAGATGATAAAATAGCTGATAGAGAATAACGACAAAGAGAGTAGAATGGATAATTGTCGAGTTTTCATAATTGGCCCTTTCGTTTGCCGCGGATAGCCCCGCGAGTAAGGCGTAGTCAATAAACATGGTAGCGAATCCGACTATAAATCCCGTGCGCCGTCCAATAACGTCCACTTGCAGACCCATCCAGAAAGCAACAAAGATCATGAATACAGTTGTACCAAGGTTGAAAAGTAGCTGAGAGTCTGCAGATCGAATTCCAGCATTGTTCAAGACTATCGGAAGGTAATACGATAGAATAGTGTTTCCTGAACCCTGCTGCATGATGGATACCACGGTGATAATGAAAAACCGATGTCGCATACCGGGCGTCTCAAAGAACTGCCGCCATCGAGACTGATTCTGGGCGCGTTCCATTTCAATGGCGGCGGAGATCTCGGCCATTTCAAAGCGGGCCAATTTGGAATTACTGTCGCCACCACCGTGATACTCAACAAGCATTTCAAACGCTTCTTCATTTCTTCCTCGTGAGATAAGCCATCTTGGTGATTCTGGAGCGTAGAATACGAGACAGCACTGAATGAGAGGGAAGAAGCCTTGGAGTAAACTGGGGACGCGCCAACTCCAATTTGAATCATGCGAGCGATACATGAGATAAGTAGCAATTGCGGCAGTGAATGATCCTATGGGCCATGCTGGCTCAAGAATTGAAGTCATTTGCCCGCGCTGTGTGGGATATGCGGACTCGATGATTAGCAAAGGCGTGACTGTGGCAGCGATTGAAAGCCCGACGCCAATAAAAAAACGAGCAACCACAAACATCTTGTAGCTGACAGCTGACGCTTGAATAATACTGCTCACAACAATGATGAAAGCACCAGCAAATAGAGGTTTCCGGCGACCCCAGCGCTCGCACATCGCGGGGAAGATGGGTGTGAAGAAAATGACGCCGAGAATCATCGCGTTGCCCATCCAAGAAAGACGAGCGCCTTCTGGATAGTCAAAGTACTTGTTCCATGCTGGTACTGACTGTAGTCCATTCAACATTGAGCCGTCGAAACCATTTGTCACGTTTGTGAGCAGGGCTGAGACGAGCAAGAGATTGAGCTTTAAGATATGAGGATATTGCCACCACGTTTTGTCGTGATGTGGGATAACGTCCTCGAGAACCATGCCGTCAAACTCGCTCGCAAAGCTTTCTCGGTAAGATACATGCGAGCGGACAGAGTGCAACTCTGAAGCAAGCTCATTATCGCTTAGTAGACTGACGGATTCTGCCGGCAGTCGTCCACTCTTTCGACCCTAGAAAAGTCAATTGACGTTTCTGTATATCGAAGCGCAGACAAGGCCGACTTACGGACATGGTGTGAAGGAGATGTCGTGATCGCTGTTGATCAAGCTGGCGACAGACGAGAAGGGCGGCAGCGGGACAGCGAAGGCTGGCTTATCGCAGCAGGACTGGGCGTTGGCCGCAAGAAGGGCGCGATGGCGGAAACCAATGCGGGGTATACCGATTAGGATATTAAGCCGCAGCGCGGGAGAACTGCAACAGCGGCCCCTGAATCCCGGGAATTTAACCGTCAATTAAGCGCGGCTAAGCGCAGTTTGATGTATTGCGCTTCCCTTTTGATTTTGAGTACAAAATGTTATATAAAAGCTGATTATGTAAATTAACACATTCTGGGCCAAACACACGAAACGCTCACTTCTCCAGCGTCCACACAAGCATCAGGTTATTGTAGTTCATCTCAAATGTCTCCACCAGCACAAACCCGTTCTTCTCAGCCTCAGGCGTAACCTCGCCTTCCAGATCGCGAATACCCCACGAGCTATCTCGTCGCTTAAGGTCCTCGTCAAATAGCTTGTCGTTATCGCTGACGAAGTTTCCATTGCGCTTGAACGTGCCGTACACAGCAAGGAAAGCTGCGGCGCCAGTGGTGCGGGGCAGCAGCAGATTGCGCGCAGACTTGAATAGCATCACCGTACTCTCCCACGGCGAAATATGCAACATGTTGAACAAATAAATTCCATCAAATGGAGCTGCCGCATTGCTCGCCAACGCTGCTTGCCATTTGGATGGCATGAGAACATTCAGTAGAAGTGGTGTTCGGACCTTAGCGGCCGCTTCAGGGCTCCGCGCAACCGCCTCCGCAATTCCCGCGACGCATTCCTCCTGTGCTTCCGTGGGCTGAAAAACAATGTTTGACGGAGTGTTTTCCGCAAAGTACACGACGTGTTCACCAAATCCAGCTGCTATCTCAAGCAGCACTCGAGTGCTCTGCGGTTCTGACTTGTCAGAAGTCAGTGCCGAACCGGTGAAATACGGCAGCAAGTAAGGCAATGCTTCTGCTTTTGTGCGCGTCGCAGAGCCAGCTGTGGCCCATGAATTTTTTCCGGGGACGAAAACTTTGGACTCGTCGATGGGTGCGTCTGTCATTGTAAAAAACAGGGTCAATGTGCTTTCTATACTGCTTATCGCGATGCTGCCTCGATAGCAGGACACATTTATCCGGGCCAAGTTAAAAGTTCGGTACAATCACCCTTTGTGTTTACATTGGCGTAAGAACGGCCCGACGACCCCCGCGCGCTCGATACAACATATCCAAACGTATCAAGCCTTTCTTGCGTTTACATGAGCAACATAAATTTAACTCCTTGCTGATACTGTCAACGTTACATACACTCCGTCGTCATCTCACATTATCCCGTTTTTCCCTGATACAGCACGAAGCGTCACAACAATGTATGAAACTGAAAAGGTCCCCACACCTGCCATTCCACCTCACAGAAGCCAACAGTGACATGAATACCATATTTTTCGTACACTGCAAATTCGTCACTTGAAACTAGCATACGCTCATCTTCAAAAAAAAGATTAACGTGTTTCAGATTCTTAAAACTTGAAAACAATGAGCTAAAAGCTCTTGCATTTTTTTCGCTGCTTGATGCCAATGCTGAACTCCTTTTACATGAACAAATACCGGGCCGCACATTCCCACGCGAATCACAAGGACAGTTATCGCGAAGAAAATTTTCAGTATCCTGCGCGAGATGATTACTCCAGTGACAAGCAAAACGAAGATACGCAAGGTGTTCCAGTTCTGCAAGCTGATGTTTGATACAGCGCTGACGAATGTCAATCCACTCCAGATAAAGCCTTCTAGCATTGGGCATTAGCCTGGAGAGACCACTCTAATTCCGTGAAATTCAAAGAGATCAAAACTGGATCAAAAGTCCAACTGAACATAAAGTTTGTTGATAAAGACACGGTGTCGTTGAAAAAGGTGTAATAAAGATCCAAATACTCCACCGTTGGCCTTTCGCTGCAACTCTCAATCTTCGCAATGTTCTTCAGATATGAACACCTCAGAGAGAGAAACCAAACAGATTTTGGCAGACTCAACACCCGATATAGATATGAGTCTTCCAGTCGAACTTCTTCAATCTGTGGCATGTATTTGCGAAAATCAAAATCGCACACTCCTGTCGGATTGTCTTCTCGAACACCAATTATTCTCAGTATTCTTAGACCCGAGAAATACAAAATACTGTTGAACAATTCTGGGACATACCCGCGCTCGATGGAGTATCTCTTGTTAACGGCTCTCAAAGTAAACTTCTTTATGCTGGGGAAAGTGATCTTTTTTCCTTCCACTATCTTTTGAAACTCAATTACCGAGGTTTCCATGGGGTGATCGTCGCGGTCACTTATCCAATTCACAACTAAAACAGAGCTGGCGTAGAGCTCTGAATGACCCATTGCTTGAATGAACAAGTAGATTCAGAATTTTGTAGTAGTAGCTGACATCAATGTGAAGGCACACTAGCACTGGTAACTTTGATTCGACAACAGAAACAGTCCCCTGGAAAAAAGATGCAAAATCAATCATTGGATGAGAATCACCTTTTTCGATAAAAGTGGGGACTGTAAGCTTTTTGATGTAATTTCTTTTCAAACAGTATTCAAAGACAAAATGAAGCTCATCTTGACATCTTCTATCCATCTCGTAACTCAAGTCACTGAAAATCAGCTCTTTGACGCCACCATGCGCTCTTTTCACTGCTTTGTGAAAGTAAATACAGGCCCGAAAAGTTATTCGACGATTAAATTCGATTCGCGTATAAAGCTCCGGCGTTGAGCAAATAAAACAGTGCTAACTTTTGCTTACTTCCTCAAGTTTAAACAACTCTTCAAAGCCGATATTTGAAAATATGTGCAGAAGTACATCAAACGGTAATCGCATAATCTTATCAGCTTTCTTTTGTGTGTAATCGAACAGATCCTCACGATCCAGGGATGCATAGAAGAGCTGTAATGCACATAAGCAGAAGTTAGCTTAAAATAGACACATACTTTTAAAGCAAACTCTCTCGCACCTCAGCGCGATTCCGCAAAATCAAGTCTGGAGAACTGTACTCATTCTGTTTTACGCCGGCAAGGCCTTTTTAAACTGCTTCTTGACGGGATACAAGTAAAAGCATTACAGGGGGGAACATCGAATTATAGCGGATCTGGAGGTTGATGTGTGAGTCGGTCTTTGATCGTTGGAAAGTTGGAAAAGGAGAAGAGAATTTGAGATTGGGGTGGATTAGCAAACACGCTTTTGACATGTGTTTGGATTGCGGGGTCGTCATTGACGACGGATTTTGAGTTTTTACTCCCGCGTTGATCAACTGACGCCAGGCGTCTATACTTGGTAATATGAGGATCAGGTATGGAATTGAAAAGGGAATCAAAACTGCAGCGTGCATGTTCAACATAGCTTTCATAATAATTTACGGATGAGATTTCAGAAAAATTTAAGCCAACCAGTAACGTTCTGCGCTCAGATAATGTTAATCAAGTAAATGTATGCATTAACTGATCTGATGGCTGCAAATTCAGTTTAAGATGCTCGTAGATGGGGACGAGAAGGCGAATCAAGTCGCTCCACTTCGGAAAAAGTTTTTTGCGGCTGCAGAGTCTCCACAAATGAGTTGACCCTGCCAGAGTTCTTTTCACAGCTCCAATATTTCTAACAGCAGTTGAATTATGTATTCAAAATTCTACAACATCAAAGTAGAAAGATGGATACGTAGTCAATTACTCTTTTCTGTCCAAAAACTTTTGATCTCAAAACACCTTTTGAATGAGCAAAACTCGCCCTACAAGGTTTGCACTATTTTCCAACGCCATGTACTTTTCTGATCCCAAAAACTCAAATGCTATTTTACTGCCAAACCCAGTTTTAATTTTTGATTCTCACACGCAAACATAATTGTTATTTTGATGACGTTGATGATGGCCCACGCAAGATTGTTTTGCTTGAAAAACTCCGGAAGGCGGGTGTGTTTGACGCAATCGAGCTGCCACCTTGATTTCAGTGTCAGCTTTGTTGCCTTTCCGCTGCAAAAGAAAAAAAAAATTATAAGCGTACCTGGTCCGTATAGTACAAAAGTAGGACTTTGAGTCTTGACAGTTGTTTCCGAGAAATTCTCTTTTGTGTGGCTGGAGCCGACTGTAGCAGGCATAAATTTCATCGGCGTCCTCTCAGCGACGCCGCCATCCTTCTTGCTGGTAAGTGTGATGGCGTAGTCGGGAGCAGGAGGCGACGGAGACCGACTACCGAGAGTCGATACCGAAGCAGTCAAGGGATCAAACGAGTCTGTCATTTTGCGGATCGAGTGGCGGGGAGTGGAGTGGAACTGCAAACAAGATGGAAATCAAGCGCTCTTAAAGACGTTGCAGAAATTTGACTCATTTTTTTTCCTTTAATTACTCCTGAGGAGCGAGACAGGAAACGTTACCGAGTTCTCCGAAACGGGCCCGAAGCCGAGTCGGCCAAGACGCACGTGCTAAAGATCCGGCCCGCGGCGGAAGAAGTGTTTCTTTCGGACGGACGCAGCACAGACCGCCGGCATGATCGACGCGGCGGGAGCGATGAGCAATAATCCGGGGAACACCTAACCTCAGCTTGGGTCGATGGCGGGAGATTGCAGATTATCATCGACCACAAGAAAAGAGCAGGAAAGAAAAAAAAATAACCAACGTGAATAGATAATCCTTCAGCAAAATACTACTTTACTGTTACATGTAGCTCCACACAGCTTATCACTTGACATAGTTCCCAGGGAACTCACCCTTCTTTCCATCCATAGTCTTGCCTTCCCACCAATCATCCTCGTCCTTCTTGTACACCTTGATCTGATCGCCCACATTGAACGACAAGTCTGTGTCCTGCATACCCACAAACGTGTACTGCGCAGTCATGAGCTCATACTCTCCATCCTCATCCTTCAACACTGGCTTAGGCTTCTCATCTGCCGTGAAACCATTAGACAGGGGGCTAGACGGTGTCAGTCCCAGTGACTCCGAGACCGACCGATACCGCGGCAAAGGCTCGGTGTCAGGGGTTTCGGCACCGGCACGAAATCCCTTGGAGGAGGCTTCAGTAGGACTTGTGGGAGAGTTGGGAGTAGCAAACGCCACAGAAGATGCAGACGTACTAGAGTTCAAAGACATCGAACGACTCATAAGAACCTTAGACGCAGCAGCCAAATCTGGGGTCGTGGCAATGATCGAGCCCATGTCGTTGCTATACTCCGACTCAGCATCTGATCCAACATGACTCATGCTAGCAGTGCGATTGATTCCACTGAAAGTCCTGTAGGTGCCATCCTTCGCCGTTCCAGACGGCCGCTTCTTGTTGACCGTGAACACGCGCTTGATCTTCTGGTCAATGGGCGTCGAATCCGGAATGGTCATTGGTTTCTTAACCGCTTTGCCTTGCCTTATCGTGACAAGACCTTCTTCACACTGATGCTGAATGGGAATGAATTGTGTGCTCCACTCATCAGTGATCGATTTGTCGGATGATGCTAATCCTAGAGAGGGAATCAGTCTGAGCTTGAATAAGTTAGGCGAGTGTGGCATACCTTGACTTTGGGCGTAAGGGTACATGAAGTCAAAATATATGCTCATGACGCTAAGCTGAATATTGAAAAGAATAGTGGCGAGAGGTGCGATGAACTCGGAAAGCTGCTCGATAATTTTGGGCAGAGTATCCTTGATGTACTGATCATGAACGCGGAAGTCCTAGAGAGAAGTTAGTCAGTTATTGAGATACAAGATTTAAAGTCTGAGCATACCTCAGCGGCCTTATCGAGTTCTCGCTGCGCTTTTTCGAGATGCAGCTCATCTTTGTCGTTGACTATGTTCTTCTTCTGCAGCTTCTGCACATTGTTGGTATACCGATCATAATCGATTTTTTTATGATCCCGTTTCTTGATGGCCTTCTTGACGGTTTCTATGTGATCCTAATGTCAAGTCAGCATGCACGCCCACGGAAAATGAGATCTTTGAAACACGCACCTTCATAACAACGCAGCGCTGCACCACGGTGCGGTCAATACCGTCAAGCATGGGCAGAATTGCACGCTGGATTTCTACGATGACGTCCTTATACTTGACGACGGCATCAAGAGTCGTCTTTGGAGTCTCACGAACGGTCTTTGTCGGATCTTCCTCTGGAATCGGCTCGTACAGTTTGAGAAAGTCGGAGGCCATTGCGACCTGGGAAAGCAAAACTGAGATCCAAGCTTCACGGAACTTTTTGGCGGACGAGATGATCTGAAGATGTTAGCCTTCGTTGGCACAAAAGGAGGTCTGACAGAACAAAACGTACCTCACCAAGACCGTTCTCGGCCTCGTTGATGGCCTTTGACCACTCGATGATGGTGAGGTCCTCGGGTGATTTGTTGCCGATGAAGACGTGCGGCGCGCGCACAACGGCCTTTTTCATTCCCCGGATGGACATGGCGATGTGATGGTGAAGAAGAAGAAGGAGGAGGAGGAGGAGGTGGTGGTGGTGGCGGTAAAGTTGAAGAAAGAGAAGGAGACGAGGAATATGGAGCGGGAGGAGAAGCGGATAGTGGGATCTCGAGATCGGAGCGAGCTGAGGTGACTGAGATGACTGGCCGGACTTGGCTGACGCGGCAACACGACAGAGCGCTATTTGTTATCGGAACGCACTCGCGGACTGGGAGGCTTTTGAGCGACGCGTTTGCAGCGGACGCGACGCGCTTTAGAACGCGGAGTGTTTGTTGACAAGATGCTGGCAAGCTGGAGAGACGCGAACTGCGGCCCGGGGAAGATATCGCGAGATATATATATGTGGGTGTGTGCGACGTCGCACTGGAGGCAGGCGCGATCCGGGGCCCGCCAACGCCGGCACCCGCGGAACCCGCGCTCGAGGCTAACCCGTGCACGTGTCACATTTGCTGACACGCCACTCGAGCCGCGCGGGGACGGTACCGCATCGCCTATGTAGACGTCATCTTCTGATTTTTATATAATACAATACATGCACACTTCTCACCACCCGGCCCAGATATCCCATCCCAGCACCCCGTTCATCAGACCCCAGTGCTCCGCTGCTCCTACTGCAACTTCCTTCCCCAGTCTCCCCACGTTGTCGTCGCTCACCGTCCAGAACCCCCGGTCTCGCGCCGCCGCCGCGCCTTTTCCGCCGCTCTGTTCCGCGACAGCATACTCCGTGTCCTGGAGATACGTTCGCAGATCCAGCTCGTGCTTGGCTTCCAGCGCTTGTCGGCGCACAAACGAGCCCAAAAAATCGGCATCAGTTGCTTTTCGAAACTGGATTGTGCCGCCATGCGCCTTTCGGCAGAAAACCACCACGTTCGTCAAATCCGGCGCATCCAGCGACTCCGTGCTAGCCGGCGAGTCGCGGAACGCACGACACCGGCCGCCGTTTTCCCGAAACGAGTCAACTAGCGTCCGCAACATGGACCGCGACAGCGTCGTGTGCAAGTCTCCCCCAAGATTCACCGCGAGCACACCGTCTTCTGCCATTATTCCTCGCACGTCCTGCCACAACTCAGTCGTGAACATCTTTGGCGCAACGGCTCCACCAGTGAACACGTCGTGCACAATGTAGTCGTACGCTCGCAACCCGTCTAGCTCCTTGGCCACACTGGGCTCTGTCCCAAGTTGCCGCGCAAGACTGTGTATGAACTGCCGTCCGTCACATATCGTCACTCTCGCGCTGTCCATAGGAAAGTTGAAGTAGTCAACAGCGTACTGTACAACAGCGGGGTCGAGTTCAACGACATCTGTAGCAATATCGTGAGCTATAAGCGCGGAAGCACATGTGCCAATGCCAAGCCCAATCACGAGGGCATTATTCCGCTTTTCCGCATCTGAATCGCCGACTGGAGAAGGAGTAACCAGCCGTACCGCTTCTTGCATCACAAAGGCTGCAAATATTGGCTCATGATCCCAGTTCAGCTCCGCTGACTGCGCTCCCATAAAGTCTGCTGGTGGTGCGACAAACTCGCCGCCGAGTATTGAGTGGTCATTACGCAAAGCCACGATCTTTTGAACCGGATCTTTCACCACCGACACGTATCCCGTAACCGACATCGTAGACTGCAGCAGACCTTCTGATATCGACGCAACTTCAATTTGAGCCACAAACGAAAGCTGAACTCCAGCAAGCACAGCAAGCACCGTCAACGCAGCCATCTTCTTCGGTAGTGCCGCAAGCGTCAACAAACCCGAAGACGCCATCGCTACAATGGTAACCTGTCTCAGCGCCTGCCACGTTCTCGGAGCCAGATCCGCCAGTAAGACCGGAGCCAGCAGTCTTCCAACAACTCGAGAATCAAGGATCATGTATAATCGCGCCGACATAAGCGAGATGAGCACGAGCCGCGCCTTCGACGACTCTGATCCGCCCATGGCGCTCTTCGCGACACGCGAACTCGAGCCCGTAAAAATGCGTGCAGCTACCCAGCCAGCGCAGACAATGATAGGATATGTACAAAAACAGTCTGTGACCAGCGGACCAAACCAGGGCCCTAACGGCATTCCAAACTTGAGAGAGAACCACCGCATGAGCAGCGGCAGCGTGAACGACTCTGCAACCATAAAGACACGCGCAAGGTAATCCAGCCAGCGACCCTTCGTAGACAACTTGACAAACTTTGCCGTCAAAAAGTACGCCATTGACGCGGTGAACAGGACAAGTGTTATCACTGGCCGGTACACATCTGCGAACGATGACCCGAACACGGGCTGCAGACACAGCGACCCGAGATTCGAGACCACGGCGAGATGCAGCAGACACGCCACCAGCGCCGAGCCGGTACTGACGAGAGCTTCTGCGGCCATTGAAAAGATTCCACAGTCCAGTTCTGCCAGAGATCAATTGATCAAGTCGATTTTGCTGCTCATCGCGGGGACAGAAAGACGCGTTGCAAATTCGAGGTTTCAACTCCCAATTGCGCGCGTTCGAGACGCGATCTAGACGCCTCTGACGTCAAAGTCGAAGTACATCTGCAGTTATATAATTATACGTTAAACCGTTCACGAAGCCACGGATTCGACCCCATTATGTCCTCCGATTCAACCGATACACCCAAACCAGCAAATGTGAACATAGTCCTGCTCAAAGAGAGCGACACGGCCGGAGAACGGCAACTTCCGCCATCCCAGCGAACGCGAAGGACGATCACGAACCGCCGGTTCCATTACTTGAAGACAAACACCGAGCAGTATCTAGCGCAAGCATCACTATCTCTTCGAGGTCCCGAACTCACTCTTTACGACCGTTTAATACGACAATTTCAAACTCCAGCCGAGCGTCAGAATGCGGCAGAAAAGAATGGCTGGGCTGGTCGATTATACGAGGATATGATGCGTGCGGAAATACGACTTGAGCAGCAGCTTGACAAAGAAGCTGATGAACTAAGACGCGCTGAAATTGGCGATAACGAGGCAGATCAGGAGCAGTCAAGGCTTGAGGAGACAGTTGAGGATGTAGAGAGCGAGCCGGTGGCTTCACGTGAAGATGGGCAACGGACGTGGGAAAAGTATCTTACATTGCGGTTCTTGGAAGGTAGCGATGTAAGTCGCACGGTTAAGCTACATGTGGTTACATCTATTTACTAACTTGAGTTTAGGACGACTTTGATTACGACTCGGTTGATTTTAACGAAGATTGGGACGACTTTGCGCAAATAGATCGAGACCGACAAGACGAGTATTTTGACGCCGAAGAACCTTCGTGGACTGATGATGACTCGAAACGACATGAACTGCATGGTGAAACAGGAATACAGGACTTCTAGTACACAGGAAAACTGTACATAAAAATGACTTTGATGAAATGCATAATGCATCGGTCTTGATGCAGGATAATTATATACAGTACAACCATTTCCGTTTACCTCCCCACGCGCAAAGATAGTATATACGCGAAAATTGCTGATCTGAATGAGGCAACTCTACTTCCACAGACCATACGGACCTGGTGCGGTTTTCCATAGACGAATAGTTCCGTCTTCACCGCCTGAAGCGCAAATCTGACCATCCGGAGAATATGAAATAGAATGCACAGGCCCGTGGTGTCCCTTCAACGTGTCCAGAGTTGCTCCACTCTCAAGATCATGAATCCTCACCCACGTATCATCCTGACTACCTGTTGCAAACTTGGATTCTGTGGGATGCAGTGACGCTGCCGACGCAGAATACGACAGTTTTTGCTTCTTGAACTCCTGACGCGAATTGCGATCAAACACGTAAAACGCATTTGACGCGGCAAACACGATCGATCCGTTCCGCTCTTCCATCTCTCCTACCGGTCCGTCTAGCTTGATCGAATCAACAAGCTTGTCAGGCGTTCGCAAATCCCACCATTTCAACACTTTGCCGTCACCCGCACTGACAACAGTACTACTCAAGTCAGCAACCAGCACTCTCTTCAAATCACAGTTCATCACGTACTTTTGATCTAGCCACAGCACGCTTTTCAAAATATCACCATCGGTGCTCCATTCCAAAATCGGATCCGCCGTCTCTTCGAGATTGAGATCAAAAACTCGTAGTTTCTTTTCGTTGCCCGCTGTTATAAGAAACGAGGCTTGTGAATACGACGGCATGAATGCTGCCGTCCGTACAATATGTTTGTGTGTATATGTAGAGTTGAGTTCTCCAGTCATAGTACGCCAAACTTTGCTTCAAAAGGTTAGCATGGTCAGTCTTTTGAAGGGACAACCGGCGTATACATACGCTGTGAAATCGGCACTCGTGGTGACGGAGAGCTGCGCATCAGAGCTAAAGTTAGCTGACCACACAGCACCTTTGTGTCCTGTGAACGTTCCAATCCTTGAAAACTATCAGCCAGGCTCTCTGATTAAGACTAAAGTACGTACCAGTCGCCAGTGACACCGTCCCGCAGCATAGGTGCACCATCTAAGTCACGCTCGTCAGCAATGTTCAGTCTCTTCAGCAAACGCACACGTACCTTTACAAGCACTGATCATCAAGCAGCTATCATCCTCAAACAATGTAGAGAAACTAAGATGAGTGACCGGCCGTGAATGGCCGGTGCACATGAGTGGTGCGTATCTAGAGTTGACTGCTTCGACCATTTCTGCGCAAATGTGTCGCAAAATACAGATATCAATTCAACACAACAACACAACAATTCACTTGAATGCAAATGCAAATACTTTTTGAAATTGAATATAAACTCCAAATGCAAATGCACTTTATGATCGTGTCTCGCACACCGTCGAACTTGGCGAACGACCGCGCGAACTTGTTCCCAGGCGCGGCTCAATAATTGGGAGCGTCTCGAGCGGCAAGAAAAGGGCTTTGGATCCGCGCGATGGTTCGAAGAGACCATCAATGAATGATCTCAATACTTCGCACAAGCTAGCTTGATTTTATCAGAAAAGACAGCACAGAAACTTGAGCATCATGGCGCGAAATAGTGAAAAGGCTCAGTCGATGCTGTACCGGTTTCGGGAGCAGGAGGCCGCGGAGATGGGTATGTTGAGGAATTTTGAATTGTCTGTTTCTCTTTTTCTAATAAGTGATAAAGGAATCATTGATGTGGGACGGCAAAGACGACCAAAAGCTATCACGAGTGTTGCGAATATTTCAGAGTGTGAGAAATGGAGGTCACAAGTTGTGAAGGAGATCAGTCGAAAAGTGACGCGGATCCAGGATCGTGAGTACAAGCAATTACGATGACCATAGAAACACAGCAGAATGTTAACTTGGTGTAGCTGTCCTGTCCAATTACGAAATCCGGGATTTGAACGATGAAATCAACAAGCTTATGCGCGAGAAATATGTTTGGGAACTACAGATTAGGAATCTAGGCGGACCGAATTATATGGTACGCACTATCTTGATTTCAAAATTGAAGCTCAAGCTAACTTGTGAATTTAGCGATTTGCATCGAAACTATTTGACGACGATGGTAAGGAGATTCCAACAACCAGAGGATACAAATACTTTGGACGAGCGAAAGAGCTTCCGGGGGTGAAAGAGCTTCTCGAGGCCGCGACAGATTCTGCGCGACGCCAGAAGATCAAGGAGCGCGCAGTCAATTTTGCTCCTGAAGTTGACACGGATTATTATGGTTACAGAGATGATACTGACGCTGAGATGCTGCGACATGAAGCGCAAACGGAGGAGATTAGTGTCGGCGCGACTTTGAGTGACGAGACGGAACCACCGGAATCATGGGTTCCTATTGATAGATTTGAGAGTTTGCCGTCGTTGGCAGACGTGCAACAGTGGCTAGACAGTCGGAACTCATGAATGATTCTGTTCATGTTTGGGAGTTGTAAGATACTATATACAGGAAATAATGTACAATATGACACATCCGGATTCACCGGTACTATGATGAGCTATTCCGTTTAACCATGTTTTTCATCCTTCCAGCCGCTATTTTCTCATACTTTTTGTGCCAATTCAAAGCAGCTTCTGGGTTCATGTAATCATCATATGCAATCTTGCCTTCCAATCCTTTTCGCCATTTCTCAACCCATTGTGCTGCAGCACCTGTAATATCCGGGTATCCTCCTCTCTTCAACATGCCTGTTTTCTTACTAGCATTGAGTAAAAACTCCTCAATTTCGTTAGTCGGTGGACTGTACTTTTCGTACATCCGGGGATCAATGTTGTTAAGCGTGAATAAAATATAATCTGCCTGAATGACATGATCAACTAACGCCGGATTCGTGCATCCCACAGCCGACAGCGTTAGCATCGTTTTACGCTCAATCACAGACGGCAACGAAACGCCAGGTGTGTCATACAGCATGATTGTAGGATCCTCTGAAATCTTTACCAGCGTTGGAATTTTGCGCGTAATTCCAGCAAGTGCACCAGTACGAGCCACTTTGCCACGTTTCAGAGCTGAAAATCGTAACGAGTTCAATAGCGAGCTTTTTCCAACATTGGGCATTCCCATGATCATTGTGTTGAGACCAAACAGCGACTCACGCTGAGCATTGTATTCTACCATACATCAGCAAATGTTCACTTATTCAAAGTTCAGAGATCTCACCTTTTGCTATTGCAAGCAGCTTCTTTACCGAGTTGGAGTTACCGGTGTCAATCAAGCAATAATTCCCGTCCGGATGCCACGCATCAAACATGTGTTTCGGAATAAGACTTAGATCCGACTTTGTATACACCACAATCCGCGGTTTCAATCCAATAAGTTCTTCAAACACTGGATTTCGCGTACTAAACGGGGCGCGTGCATCACGCACCTCAAACACTAGGTCGATGTCTGATATCATCTTGTTCATCACTCGAATCGTCTTCGCGTGATGCCCAAGAAAGTACGCTCCTGGAAGGCGGTACTTTGGAAATTGCACCCGCGGAACAAACTCACGAGCTGCCCCAGTCGCCATCTTGAGGTCTATTTTGGCAGCAAATGCTGCTTGAGTTGAAATCCGTAGTCCTTTTTTTGAACGTGTCTTTTGATGGTCGACCAGATGGGAGTTTGCTCATTGGGACTTTTTCTCGCGAAGACGACACCGCAGCGGCGCGAAAAAAAAGTCGATCTTACTGAGTTCTCATCTACAGACTGAAATCTATACAGCGACTAGTTACTTATAATTATGAGACTATTATACCAAGCAATTAGTTGTATCCAAGTGTTATCAGATTTTGATACCTATCTGTCTATCTCCAAGTCTCAGCTATCCATTCAAATTATGCAGCCTGCAAAATCCAATCAACTGTTTGTTGTCTCGGCGAGCCCTCTTTGAGCCCGTCACTTCTGGATAGCACACATTAACCTCTCCTTGGAGTTTCGATATAACCACCGTTATTGTATTACAAGCCCGGTCTACGTGGGAATTCAGCTGTTTATACTACAGTCTGATCAGCGCGGCGTTGCGTTGCTGTCAGTAAGTAGTACAATAGGACAAGCCTTTTTCCACTCTCCAGAACTCCTCACGGAAGGAAAAGTGCGTTCAGTCTGTTGCTCTGATCCGTGTTGACCGCGACATATGTGCATACACAGTTGTGACTGCACAAGTGCTACGGAATATGAAGTGATGTATTTATAATGGTAACATTACCTTGTATATCCATTCTAATAGGTTATGAGCCAACGTATCATCCACAATCAGATCCTGTACATAGTTACCAAGCGTAAATGGGACTAACTGATAGTTGTATTATACACACAGATTTATATACATCAAAACTCCACCATTGACCCTGCCATTCGTCTCTGCGACTTCGTAATAGCCTCTGTAATTTTGACAAGTACTCCAGCAGCCATACTCTGTGCTCCACCACCGCCCTGTTCATCGGGCAAAGTGGGCCATACTGCATCCAAGTACTCTTTCATCTCGATAAGTTGACGCGCAAAGTTATCTACCAAAACTGTTTCGTCGTCGCAATTCACGTCGATGATAACGATAACGCATCCCAAAACTGCGCTTATAATGTCAACGTGCGCGGTATCGACTTCGTTTGGCGTCGGCAGCGCGTCAAAAATAATTGCAAAAAGCTCGCGAGACATGTCAAGCAAGTCAGGAGATAACGGATAACTCGCGTTGAGAATTATAGCCAATGTCTTGAGATAGTGTGCTGCAAGAATCTCACCAAAATCATTCCGTGCAACAGTCATTGAAAAATATCTCCATTGTCCAGACAACGGGAAAAACAAATATGGCGCGGCAATCTTCGCGAGCTGGTTCCGTGGCTTCGGTGCGCTTTTCCCGTTGCTACCTGATTCTCGTTGACTGCGTTCTAACCGCAGACGCTGTGACATGCGCAGAATATTTGGCTCGCGAACTTCGGATGCCGCTGCCGTTGCTCTGGCGACAGGCCCGCGTAAAGAATCGCGTTCAAGACTATCAACTGCAGCATCTACCAGCTGAGTACTTGCAGAGTTCTTCAAAGTTTGCAGCATTTGTTCATCGGATTTGTAATCGGCCTGTGATATGAACTTTTCGTGAACTTTGGCGGGAAGCAGTTTGCTCGGAAACAAAGTTTCAGATGCCGGTGCTATTTTTGACATGTTTGACAATAACGCAGCAGAGCTGTCTTTACTGTAAAAATCGTATGTTTTCGTTCCGCTAAAATGCAACGCACCGAGTGCGATAGCTGACAGCATCGTAAGTCGTTCCTGAAGTGAATGATCCCCAAATGTGATGTTTTCAGCAAACAAAGTACCGACCTGTTCCGGACTTGTGACAACGAGTGCAACCAGCGCATCGAGTTTATGGCGCTCAAAATCAGGCAACTCATATGTATCCTTCAGTGAGCACATTGTCATTGCGAGTTCACGAGCTGTGCTTGTGATTTCAGATTTTACTGCCGGCGAAGACGCTTTTCGTAGAATCAGAGTCGCTGCAAGTGGAAGCGCAAGTCTGTGCTTCGGAAGCGCTTTGCTGTCGTCTGTTTCATTAAAATACGAAATAAGATCAATAAGGTATACCGGTGGACTGATTTTCTCCCGTCGAAGCGTAGGATCATCGTCTGAGTCCTCAGACTCATCATCGTTCATGTTATACGGTCTGAACGTGCCACTATCTTCCGAATCACTATGACCCGAATCATCATCAGACTCGTCTGAATCTTCTGACTCTTCGACCCTCGCGTTTGAGGAGATTTGCAGTTTTTGTATTTTTCCACTGATTTTCAGTAGCTCAAGCGCTGTCCATACTGATTCCTTCGTCGCCATCTCATCCTTCACCTTTAAAATACGCTCGTAACGGATATTCGCATCAGCATAGCCATCAACCTTATCAAAGGTAAGCTGCACGCTACCTTCCGGTTGCCGCGCATTACACGCCATCGCAAAACACATGCCCATAAATCTCACATTTGATGAAGTGGATTGTAGACGATTTGAAACTCCGTGGATGAAATCGGAGCTAGAGCACGTTTCTTCAATACATGATGAGGGTACATGTGGAAGAAGACGGAATAGAAGATCTGTACAGCTTGATTGTTGTGAAAATGAAGCACTACGCACAAACGTGGCGTCGGACCATTCTTTCAGAAGATATTGAAATACCGCAGTCTCGCGTTCTAAAACTTGTTAGCTAAGCACACAAGCAGCCAGAACAACATACTTTCGCGCACGATGCAAAGAATAACAGCCCGCTGTATCATGTCTGCACCAGCTCCTTGTAACAAATACTTCAAGATCACAGTATCATGATTTTGCAAATGATACACAAACATCCATGTGAGTAGCGCGATCGAACCAACTACAGCGGTTTGATCCTCGCCAGACAGAGTCATGAAAGGCTCGTTGAATCGCTGATGCAAATATTGAAGAAACGAACGTATGAATTGTGGAATGTGGGATGCGCGGACCGTCGTGACGATGGAGACTGCGGAATCAAGATGTGTTTTGTTGACAAACGCGTCCAGAAGTGAATCTGACCATTAGCGTATGCCCTCATTCAATGTGCAATATGACTTACTCGTAGCACCAAGCGACATTGATCTCGCAAGAAACTGCCCCGTGACCTCCTTCACAGCGTCCTCATTCCCCACAAAATGATCCCACGCGCCTATGATTTCATTCCCCAAAAACGCACTCCATGTAGCGGTACTCGCCATTTTAACCACTCTTTTCCAAACCGACGACGCCACGTCATTTTCCTTCAGAGAGACCGAGACACGCGACATTACGGAGAGAATCTTACTCCCCGCAAATAGAGCTACTAGCTCAGCGTACAGCACTGACGATTGCTCTTTCTCTGCTTCCACAGATTTGCACAGTTTGGCGAGGACTCCGGGACGAATGATTTGCGTCGTCAAACTTGTAAGATCACGCAGACGTGCGTATGCAGTCGTGGTGAGCGGACCCGAAAGCAACATCGAAAGATCGGAAAGCACCCGTGCGATGCCACGGACCGAAGCGTAAAGCGAGACGAGATCCTGTTTCGCTGTGGTGTCCGCGACAATACCATCGTAGAACTGCGGCAGAACACTTGACGCAATAAATGACAATGTCGCTGCTCGCTCTGTTATCCGTGACTCGCCGCTCGTTTGTTGCTCGTTGGAGTCTTCGGCGTCGACGTGCTTCGTCGCAATGGTGTGGATCAACGCAGTCACGTCGTCCAGCGACGGATTCACCAGCTCTTTGAACTGCGCGAGCACCTGGCTTTCACGCACTCCGCTTCCTGCACTCATTATAGGTTCTTAAGTAGTAGACTTCGGATCATGGCATGTTTAGTCGAGTCGGGTCGAGTCTAGTTTGCGAGATCCAGCCGGCATCTGGAGTTCCCAAAAGTGTGCGCGGCTCAGACAAAGATGATGATATCTGGGATCGATTCGTTCGTTCGTTCGCGTAGCAACTCTACCACTACACTTGTTACTGGAGTCGAATGCAATGCTAAAATTTCATACTATACACTTAATGAGATATCTACAAATCTACTTCTTCATTGCGCGCATCCGCGCCTCCACCGCTCTCGCGCGCCGTTCCCTTTCAATCTGCATCCTTGCCTCGGGCGACAATCCCTCCGTCAACCGTTCGGTAGCATTTATGCTCGTCAACACGGCCGCCGATTTTCCTCCCACAGTTCCACTCGTCCGCGTGCCTTTCGCTTTTGATGCCACTGAACCCGTACTCCGCTTTGCTTCCTCAAGCTGCTTCAATGCAGCAGCGCGCTCATCTGCTGCCTCTTGTTTCTCCCGTGCATCTCGCTCATCGATATCGGCTTTCGTGAGCGCAGACGCAACATTACTCTTGGCCCAGTTCAAAATTGATTCAGTCTCCCCTCGTGCAAGACGGAATGCGTCGCGAGTAGGTCGATCTCCACACAACTCATACGGGGTTCTCCCTTCATCATTCGTGACGCTTGGATCCGCGTGTAATGTAAGAAGCAGAAAACTGACCATTCGAGCTAGTGAAAGTGACGCGGCGAGATGCAGTGCTGTTGGAGTGTGATAATACGTTGAGCTCGGAACAAGTCTGAAATCCGCAGTGAGGCCGTTCGCTTTGATATAGCTTGCTAGCGGATTCGTTCGTGATTTCCGAACTAGCGCGACAATCTGCGTGGTGTGCAGTTCCTCCGGCGTCAGCTCCTCCTTTGGCGCAGTAGTTGTCGACGATGCAACCTTTGACGACGCAAGCGCGGCCGCAGCAGCGGCTCTCTTGGCAGCCGCGTCTTCCTCGGCTGTGATCGACGACACAAGCTGCGCGCGAGGAAGCAACTTGGGTCGTGTGAGTTCACTCCACACGCGCGTGACTTCACCGCCCGTAGCACGGCGAGTCGTGAACGGGATTCCAGACACACGTTTATCCTTATTCGCAATCGGCGCACCTTCGTAGCCCATTATAATCGATCTATTCTGCCTTCCGTTCGCGCGTACAAAGATGTGTGTAGCTCTGTTAATGTACCCGCGCCATGACTCAAGTAGCTCACGAACTTCCTTCTCCAATGCAGCTTCGTTGTATCGGCGAAGATTCGAACCAGCCGAATGTGCTTTGCCGTGCGCGTCGTCGCTTGCGCTTTGTGATCCACCTTGTTTGCGACGAGTTGTGTAGCGATGAAACGTTTTGTGGTCGAGTAGTGACACGGCCTCGTTCTTGCGCAGTCCGTGTGCAATGATAGAGCCAGCAAAGTGGCCACCTCCAATCATGAGGATCACGGAAAGATCGCCAGACTCAATGTTTTGCCGACTTGCTTGTCGCTCCTTCAAAATCTCGAGACTACGATCTTTCTCATCTTCACTTTGCACAGACGGCGTCAGCATCACGGAATACACTCCCAGAAGAGTCCCTTCTGGCAACGCAGGTGAGCTGAATAGTTTATATGGGATGCGCAGCTGAGGCGTATGATTCTGATCGTCTTCTTCCGCAATCGGATCCAGCGACGTGCGATCAAGTAGACTCGCGACCTTGCGTTCGTCACCGCTGTCATCGTCGTCTTCGCTCCCACTTTCAGACCCAGAAAGTGACACGTTATCGAGTTCTATCTTGTGAGCAGAAATTACCAAAAAAAAAACACTAAACGCATCGGAGGAAAAGCGTACCGTCGACTAGCTTCTCGAACTCTGACTGATCGACCACAGGCCGTCCGTTCAGCTTCCGCTTGATGTTGAATTTGTGAAGGTCGGATTTGTAGTGCTCGCGAAGATCTGTTGAAGATAGCGGGGTTCCACAGATCGTGCATACCCGCTCTGGGCTATCGGCGCCAGGTTCTGGCGTCAATGACTGTGACGGAGGTGCTGGTGATGGCGCCTCTGCCGGCGATGGCTCTGCTGGCGATGCCTGCTCGACAGACTGCGGCGCGGAGCTGCTGAGATCCGACGCAGACACGGGCGTCAGCGACGACAGCAGCGCCTCCGGCAGCGCGTAGAGATAAAACGGCGACCGCGACATTTCGCTGGTCCGGACGGAGAGATTGTCGTGAACTTTTGCCTGTTCTCGGCGTCGGCGACAGAACATCCATACTGAGTACTTTTGCCACTTTGGGCCGCCGCACCAGCTCCAATTACTGCAACTCCCCCGGGCTCGATCTTCGAACACCCGTCGTCATCGCCAATTATCTCTACATCCAGAACAGACTCTTCGCCACATTCATTCAGTATTATACAAATAATTACATCTCTCAAAACAGCTCCATGATAATCAAAACCAATACACAATGCATTTACTTACAGACCAACCACTTGCCCCCCGTGATGATCTGCCTTGCTCCCAGCGCGACCGCGCCTCCCGCAGCGATCATCACTGTCGCGAACGTCGCGGCACCCCAGTACGCTCCGTTGTTTCGTTGAATGATTGCACCTGCAACAGGCATTCCAAACAAAGATGAGAAGCTTTGGAATGCTGCCACGGCACCCAGACGCACGCCGACGTCCTGCATTGGTGAGATCTCGGCAATCATCGGTTGCCAGAGGGTGAAGGAAATGCCGGAGGAAAAGCCGAAGCCCGCGGCGAAAAAAATGATTGCAACATGGCTCGACGCGGGAATCCACAGTGCAGATGTGAGAACTGCGGAGAGCGCGGCGCCAAAGACGTACATGTTGAACCGGCCGATTTTGTCTGCAACGAGACCGGGAACAATGCGACCAAACACGCTCGCGGCGTTCTGGATCGAAATGAGGTACGACGCAAGAGATTGGGAAAACCCGTGAGCGACGGCGTGGCTGGGTACAAATGAGATGGGAATGAAAAGACCCCAGTATGCGAGAAAGACACCCGTGGCAGCAGTACCCCAGGCAGGGTCGCGGAACGGCTTGATGTAGCTATGCACAAAGCGCAGTGGTTGACGTCCAGGAGGCTTTAGGCGCGAGGAAATGGTGAAGCACGAGATGATGGAAAAGAAAAGGAGAAGAAAGTCGACAGAGCGCATGGCCCAGCCAAACCCGGCGCGTTGTTCGATCTTACGGAACATAATCGGGATGATGATGCCGCCGAGTGAGGACCCCGCGTTTGCGATGCCCAGTGCGGCAGCGCGTCTTTTGACGAACCATGAGGACACGGAGGAGATTGAGGGATTGAAGAGAAACGCTGCGCCGGCGGCGGTGCAAACGCCCTGGGCGAGAATGAACTGGTAGTATTCCGTGCAGAGCGAGGTCATCATGATGCCAAGGTTCATAAGAACGGTGCCGACTATGACGAGGCGCTTGGGGCCGAAAACGTCGTAGAGCCGGCCGACAAAGACAGAGAGTAGAACGGTCAAACATGCTTGGAGGGACGTGATCCACGCAATCTGCGAAGGCTGGTAGTCCTGGAGCTGGTGGGAGGCGTAGTACTGCGAAAACACGCCGATGCACTGGATATAGCCGAAAGAGGCGAAGACCGCGCAGCCGGAGCCGAGGACGCACATCCATGCTGCAGAAATTGTTAGCGGAAATATTAAAAATTGAGTTTGGGCGCGTGGTCTTCTTACCTCTTAAGCCGTGGTCGGGTGGATAGAGCTCGTGTGGCTGGAGCACGTAGCCGTTTTTTGACTCGAGCTCCGGCGGAGTCTGCGGCAGCGGCTGGAGGGACACATCGTCGGCGTCGTCGGCGGCGACGTCGTCGGCACTTGAGCGCGTTTCTAGAGGCTTCTCGGTGATCATGGTGGATATGGCTGTAGCATCAGCGGATGGAGGCGTGGAGATGGAGATGGGGCGGACGAATATATAGAGAGCCGGGGGGGTGAACTATGTCCGGCGCGCCAAGTAGCCGTCGGAGGAAACTCAAACAGCGCCGCCCAGAGCAAGAGCAGCAAACTCCGGTAACGCCGGGTCAGCGCTGAGTCATCGGCGCAAGTGCGGGGAGTGCGGGGAAAATAGAACAGCGGGGTCGGTTCCCGTTTTGCAGACACGGGAGCGCACCAAATTGCCGTGGGGGCAGCCCAGGCGTGCGTGTATATATACAGTGTGTGCAGTCCCCGATCTACGCTCTTGTGATCTTCGCCAAAGTAACCAGAGATCCCGCATACACCCGACCAATGGCCACAGGGT
>JANIWG010000113.1:0-42850 GCA_030705025.1 Myxozyma udenii
AGGACGCTCCATTTCTTGACGAGGTATGCATTTCTGGCTCATCCAAACACAACAATACTGACAATGTTGAAGTGAAGATTTTTGCTCTGCAGGTCGGAGGGGGCTCGGCTGTCCGTGGTCATTTTCTTGACTCTGGCGCGTCGAGTCACCTGACAAGTGACCGCTCTTTGTTTTCTTCTCTCGCTCCGCTGGCGACACCAGTGAGAGTCAGTACGGCCACCAACACCACGCCTCTCCATCCATTTTTCGGTTTGCAGCAAATACTAGCTACGTATTCTATAGATGTCGACTCAGATGAGTCTATCATATGTCAAGTGGTATTGAGGGTTCGGGCGGCCTATGCTATGTTACCGCCGCAAACCGGGGCGTCGCTGAGCAGCGGTGACGTCAAAGGGTTTGTTCTGTACATGATTCTGAAGTAGTTCCCGCTGTTTTTGTATTTTTTTGTTTTTTTTTGTTTTCTCTGTGCGTTTGTGGTTTCAGAACTAACCGTTTAGGTGGTAGGGCAATACAGGAATCAAATATCAAAAGGCAGGCCTATGCTACTACCGCCGCAAACCTATATCAAGAGCGTCAAATGATATCGAGGTCTGAGGCGGGCCTATGCTATAACCTTATCGATGTCTATACTTGTCTGGCTCCTTCTGATCAAGTTTCCAAACCTGCCGTTGCGATGAATGTCACTGCGCTGACTCCTAACACTCCTACTTCTTCCCGTCCCATAGTTAATGATAAGAAGGAGAGCAGCAGCAAGAAGGAGAAGTGTCCGTGTGGCCTAATGTTTCATTTGCTTCGCAAGTGCTTTTTTTGCTTTGTTTTACGCGTTTGTTTGTTTATGTAGTTTTCCGGCACGCTGAAGCATTGCGGTAGCAAATGCCTTGCCCTTTTTTGGGAATACATGCACGCTTTGATAAAACGAAATACAGCTTCATGAAAATGAGATACGTTATGAAAATATTGTATAGTAGCACACAATTAATCTAGCCGTCTGTTGAGCCTCTACTACGGACTGATAAGCTCAAGTTTTACCGTATCCTGTACATACCTTCGTCGCATTACCTGGGAGACCATGTGTCACAAGCGCTTATCACCATTTTCCAGCTTGCTTCCGAAGCGTGTACTAATTTACATGATTGTGCTTGAAGTGGTATCACTTACTACTTATACTCAGCTGAAACAAAATCGTAAGTTTGCTTTTGTGAAACGCCTTGGTAAAGAGACTTCGTACAATTTAGTTGCATTGATGGAAACAGGCATGTGTGAACGCCATGCGCGCGTAGTTCATGTTTTCTTTTGGTAGGAATTTAAATTGATGTAAACTACTGAGCTTTTTGAAATGTTCCCGAAAGTGATGAAATGGATATAAAAGGATCGCAGCCTTCCGTCACCTTCATCTTTCTTTTTCTCTTTCCGCGCGTCTGGCCCACCAACAACCCCCCCTCACCTGGGTTGGGGGTATATGGCGCGTCCTCTAATATAAAGGTCTCATTTACACCTCAGGTGCTGTAGCAGATGGTGCTCGGCCCATGGATTCTGTACGAGTTCCGGTATTGCTGGACAGGACGTCCAGTTCGACCGGGCTCTGGATGTGATGAATTGTGAGTAGTTTATTCATGGTCACATACTATCCGCTAAGCAGCTCTAACCTTTACAGAATCATCCGGCTTATTTGCCATGTGAATCCGGTCCCTGGGTATGTCAATACGCGAATCCAATCGTGTATTGGCTCTGGGGAGGACGGATTCCAGGACTTCTCGGCGAGGGCACTGTACCTCGTGGGAGTCGCAGAGGGACACCGGGCTCATATTTTCACATTCAGCTTTGTGGGCCTGATCCCTTGGTGCGTTGTCTGTGGATGGTACAAAGTACTGTTCCTCAGCATCGGCATCTGGGGAGGACAGGCCCGGACGATTTGTGCCAAAATGCCAGAGATGATGGAGCGGGTATCTTGATTAGGTTGCTCAAGGATTGCACAATGACAATAAAAAAAAAGTCAAATCTATGATATATCAACTAGACTGTGAACATTGTAGACCTTTCAGCCATCTCTGAACCACGTAATAGCGAAAATTCTCGAACCTCTCGAAAACTATCGGTCCTGTCACGTCGTGCTTCGATGTGATAAATCGAGTCCGAATATCGCAAGTGACGTCGGCGGCGTTCGAAGTTATTTCTGGCATACTTCAACTGCACTCTTCTTCCGCGGAGAGTTCTATAAATCAGAACAAAGCTGTTCTTTGCGAGCTTAGGCAGATTGAAAGAGATGATTCCAGCTGATGCGGACGTAGTGGTAAATCCGGGGTCGTGCTTACTCCAGCGAGTGCCTGCAACTCAGCGCCGCGCTTTTATTATATGCATGTGCAGGCCGGTGTGTTCAAACTGACGTCACTGCCATCGACGCGCGCGCGCGTTCACATCACCATCCATCAGTGTAATACCAATACTCGACAGGATCCAAGAATGGCATGGAAGATGAGGCCCAGGTATGTAGATAAATTTTTTTTGCCTCTTGGGTAGCATGTCCAGAAGACCAGAACAGCAGTTTGCTTTCATTCAGCAGTCAACTTTCACGCGAAACAATCCAGCTTTCAGCCATCTCAAACTACTCAACTACAATCTCGAAAACATTTGTTGTTACCGGTGCTAACAGAGATATGCAGTGGTGTGATATATGTGCTAAGTTGATCGCGTCTGATCCTTATTCAGGAATTGGCCTTCAGCTCGCAAAAAAGCTTTCCACAATCGGTACGATCATCGCAACAGTTCGCAATAAGTCACGCCTTGAGGGTTCTGAACTTGCGGATCTCTCGAACGTCCAGATTGTTGAGCTTGATGCGGAGGATCCGGAATCTATTGATCATGCGGCATCAGAGATTGCAAAGCTTGTGCCAACTGGAATCGATGAATTGTGGAATAACATTGGTGTTGCAAATGCTGGCCAGCTTAAGCCGACAGTGACGGATTTGACGTTTGCCGGAGTACAACAGGAGTACACAACCAATGCTATTGCGCCGGCTGTGTTTACTTCAAAGCTTCTTCCACTACTGGAGCTTCGTGAGACCAAGAAGGTCGGTTCATGTCTACAATTGTGTCATCACTTGAATTTGCACAAACTTACAGCAATGTCGTTCGTGGCATTGGCATGCCGCCTTCGTACGGCACGTCTAAGACTGGACTGAATGGATTCGTGAACGTGAATTTTTTTGCTTTTTTACTTGACGTCGTCCTGTAACTAACTCATTGTGATAGGCATTCCATCTTGAACTCGCTCACAAAGGCTACACCATTGTTGCGATTCACCCCGGTGCCGTGCGCACTGATATGGCTCCGAGCGATAAAGTTATTGTGAACGGTCAGGATATTTTAATTGATGCAGATGTGAGCGTTGATCTCATGATCGGAACAGTGGCGAAGCTGACCGCAGCTGATCCGTTCGTGCTGCACGACACCACCGGCGAAGCACTTTCATTCTAAGACCAATTGCAGGTTGACATTTGATTGATGGCATTTGCATGGAGTAGTCTGTTATTTAGTTTGCATCAGAGTAATAAGAGCTTTCTATTAATCATTAGTTATGTGCTTTGTATTCACCTTGTCATGTATTCAATGCGCTTGTAAAGAGCGATCCATGCCGAGTAAAGGAACAATCTGGACAGATCAAAGACTACTTGAAACCAATACTTGCGGTTTCGTGACTGTAAGCATACAAAAGCAGCTTGAAGCGCAAAATACACGTATCTATTTCAGCAGCGCTCGTCGCGCGACTTGGCGGAACAGCTGCGGGCCAGCCTGTAGTTCGACTGCAAGCACATCCAGTACTCTGCAGTGCGTCGACCGCCGCGCGCAGACGCCTACTAACTACAGTATCGTGTGAGATTCAAGCATCGACAAAGCAGTATAAATCGATACAGCAATACTTTATGAACAACAATAATCAAATCAATTTCAGCCAGAAATGTTTTGTTGAGTTTTCACTGAGGCTGCGATTTTTCTGCTCAATTCAGCAGCGTCTATGGTCAGAGCTAGTATGATATACATATGAGACGAGTGAACATCATGGCCGCGGGTATACTCGTCGCCCACCGCTTCTACGTATTCACAACCTATTATTAACCACATTCATCGGTATAACTTCAATATGCCTATCATACATTGGCTCAAATAGCTGACAATCTCGAGGTTGTACCGCCAAGGGTGGAACTATGATCTGCATTGCTTTTTGCTGACATTCAGGTACGCTTTTTGCTTGTTTCCACCTCACGCACGTTCATGATCACACACCACGTTTGACTACGGTAGCTTCTTCATATGCTCACTTCGGATGGGATGAAAGAACTGGCAATTTCAGTGGTCGGTAAATTTTGCAATGTTGAGCAGTGATCTGAAACATTGCTGAAAGCACGAAAGACAATGAAAAACAGTGTTGGTTCGAAATAAGGGTCGTTTGGATAAGATCTCAGTCGCGTGGAATCTGCTTTCTTTTTGGAATTTCCGACCGTTGTTTTTTTTTGCTTCTACATATTAGATTTATCGCTCTAGATGCTCCATGGCCCCTATTGTATTGCCAAGTTTGTCGTCGCGACGTCATAGCCAAGAAATCTACAGCTTCTTCAATTGTGCATTTGCGAATCAAAAAGAAGTGGTTTTACGAATTTTGGCTACTTTCAGCTTCCATTGAGATTACGTTAACACGTCTGGTATAATGCTTGTTAACAAAAAAATTACAGACATGCATGTACACTCCAGAGGGAGGGCTAAGAGGCCCTATAATAACGCGCTGCCTGTTTTCTTCTTTTGGTGAGCAAATCCTATTTTTGAATCTCTTTCAATGCTTTACAGCTTCACCGCCTTGCTTGCCAACGCCAGATAAGGCCATATCGTCCACGATTCGGGCTGTTTCTCATCAGAAAATGCCATGCGAGAATAAGCTCAGATTGACATAGATTCCCCTTTGATCTGCGTTTGTCAGATCTTGGCAAGCAAAGATGCTTACTTTAATCGGCTTATCTGAGCTATACATAATTTTCCGGATCGTGTGGACTTCCACATGAAGAAGTGAAATTACCAGTCGGTACACTCCACGTGTGCCGCGTGCTGGAAGCTATCACGTTTCTGCATTTATGGGATGCGTAACCATTTTTGCGGTACAGCGCTTTTATTATGGGGATTATTTTATTTTGGAGCTTTTGGTACGCACGTACGCATCATTTTTCTGAGCCGATATGCTCTCCATACCTGCACATCTCCACGATATGGCCCTCGGGAAGTACTTGAACGTACGAATTTGAAATGATTGCGAACGCATCGGGATTTTGGCCGATGATTGACGTTCTACATACCCAATGAAGATGAGATACCTTTTTAGTTTCGGCACAATGTCTGCCCCGCGGGCCTGCCAAATACCGCATCCCTTTTTTTTTTTTCCTTTTCATTGAGCCTCCCGCTTGGAGTGCGATGGCGAAGGCACTGTATAAATACAAGCTGCTTTATCCCTTTGCTGTACCAATTTCGCTTCTGCAGCGTATCGATTGACAAGGCTCCTCCAAGCAACCCCACCTTTCAGCCGCTGTCATGTATTCGTTTTCTCTCTTCCTGCTCATCCCGCTGGTGCTTTTCAGCATGGCCAATGCTGCTCCGACATATCGTGGTCAAGTAGCGCCAGTGACCGACGCGACCGTGTCAACGCCATACAGCGATCGCCGCATGAGTCTCGCCAAGTTTATCAGCTTCTTCCGTTTCGCCGATTCGCCTTCTGTTGCTGCTATTGAGTTTGAGAGTCCTGAATTTGAGAGTCGTCCTAATTTCGCAAACTCGCCGGAGCAGACGGAGCCTGCCCCATACCAGCAGGACAGAGAAGCAGCTCAGGGTTTTAGTCCGAGCGGTGTTATCATTGAAGAGAAGCCTCAGTCCAGCGAGCCAAAATACGAGGGATATCATTCACGCGGACGCGAGGGTGAGCGCGAGCGTAAGCTTGCTATGTTGCAGCTTGAGCCTGCGAGATCTCAAGAATATGCTCCGACACGCAATGTTAGAGGAGCCGAGTCTGCAGCCGTCGGTGCACGAGTCTATGCGAGAGCGCCTGCTGCAAACGTAACGTTTGCGAAGCGCGAGCCTGCACCTCTTGTTAACGAGACAGTTGTGCTGGCTAAGCGGGAGCCGATTGCTAATGTCACGTTGATCAAGCGTGTCGTCAACGAGACTATTGCTTGAAGTGGCATACTTGAGAAATGCGTTAATGCAATTAAAGGAGATAAATGAGAGTACATACTACAATATTCAATAAATTAGTGTAATTTAGTTTCCAAATTTGTAGTGTATCAACGTTCAATTAGATTACAGGAGCAGTTTTCCGACTCAGTTACCACCTCCCAGCATAAACACAAGCAAAGCAGGTACAATAAACATCCAGTACTTTTGAATGAACGACTTCTCAGGCTCGGGCTTTTTATCTGTTGGCAGGACAGGCGCTTTGAGTACAGCGCTGGGACCTTTTGTTGCTTGCACGACAATAGCGCGGGTGTTTTCAAGCGCAACGGACTGCAAATCAAGACTTTCAAATTTCTTTTTCTTGGCCTTCTTTATCGAATCTGAGGACTTAGCCTTGCCGCTGCTCGTGGTGCTCGTGCTGGAGCTTTCTGGTGGCGGAATAATCTCACTCTTCGCGGTGGAGGAGTAGTCAACGTGGAAGATCTCGCCTTCGGGGTTGAGGTAGAACGTGTAAATATCTGTGTCATCTGGTGAAAGTGGCTTTCGTCCAAGCGCAATTGGAATATGCTACATGGATGATTAGCGTCATAATTTCGAGCTATTCGTCAAGCAGCACGTACATCACTTAGCGACACGCCATCCACAATCACGAACTTTCCGGGTGTTCCCTTTAGCGGTTCCGGAACTTTCGCAAGTTTTGCTGACTTATCAGCAGCATTGTATGTAAATTCAAGATCGGTGTTGTAGACGGGTCCATCGATAAGCGTAGACGAGACCGGCACCAGAACGCGCACGAGGGCGGAGTCAATGAGTTCGTCGCCAGCTGAGGACTGGGGAAGGACTTTGAGTGCTGCTCCGGAAGTTGCGTGAAGGAGCAACGCGCCTACTGCGCTCAATGCTGTAAATATATTCCGCATTTGCGGGATGTGTGTGAATATGACGCGAATTGCGAAAGCGGTGATGCGTATAGTCGCAGAGGGAGGTGGTGAAGCCTAAGCGGAGGTTTCGAGATTCGTACAGCCGCACCGCGACACCACGGATCCACGGATCGTCGATTCAGCTCAGCGGCCATTCGCCATCTACATAGGACAACTACCGACTACGCATAGTAAGTTAGATCAATTGTACCTTCAGCAACAATTAGTTCTGAGATCTTCCTGATTTACTGCCGAGACTCGTGTTCTTCAGAAACCAGTTGACCATTCGTAAAAAAAATCAAGCTTCGTCCACATAGTTGGTTACGATATTGAGCAATTAGTTATTGTACATGATCTCAGTCATCACTAGCATCAGACGCATATGCGTCCTGCTCGACCTTCTTTTCCTTCTCGCGTGTCCGCTTTTCCAACAATCTCGCTTCAAACCCATTTGAACGGTCGACGCCATCCCACCGGTGTCCTGGAGGTATGTTATATCTGTTGGGCGGATACGGTCCTTTGTAGATTTTTAGTCCAGTCGTACTTTTCTTCTCTTCTTTCTGTTTTGTCAAAAATCGTGCAGCTGGATCTGCCCAGCGTTCCTGACGCCGTAGCTCGTCATTGATTGACTCATCGTTTGCGTACTGGCTCATGGACACTTTACCCATGTTTTCCTCGCGCTCGGCCTGTTCGCGTTTTAAGCGCTCCTGAACAAGACCTTTGTTCAGCTCAATTTCGCGCTCCTTCGCTTCTCGCTTCTTTCGCTCTTCTTCTTCCTGCTGCTGTCGCATCCGCGCTTTTGCCGCGTTGATATCGATCCGGCGGCCAGACGCGTCACGATACACGACTTCGGCGCCTTTTCCAGACCGTGAAGGATCAGCTTCCATTTTAGCTAATTCCCGAGCCATTTTCATGTCGTTCGCAGCTTTAACTTCAGCGGCGCTCTTTAGACCTCCGATCCGCCGTGGCGCATCTTGTTCTCCAGTTTCTTCATCCTCCTTTTTAATTTTGTCTTCATCCTCCGCTATCCGGATTGAATCGTCCGCACCATTGTCAACTGTGCTTGACTCTGGCTCCTTTTTTATGCTCGTAGACTTTCCACCACCCAGTTTCTTCCAACCCGCTGATTGACGTGTCTGCGGGATGTCGATGTTTTCAACTACAGGCGCATCCTCCCCCTCGAGGTTGTTGAGCACATCATCCTCATCCTCATTTGCTTTATCGTTCGCTCCCCAGCCGTCAAAGTCGTCATCGGCAATGACTAATCCCTCGACCGTGGTAGCATGACGTTTCTTGCTACTTGAGTGGTGGTGATGGTGATGATGGTGGTGCTTGGAACTGCTGCTGGAGGATTTGTCTTTCCGTTTCCGCTTCTTGGAGTCGGACGACAAAGACAAGTCGTCTGGAGTCAGATACTTTGACGCAAGATAATCAAGACGCGACATGAAGAGCTGTAAAGGCGGTGGCGGAAGATGAACTGTATAAGGACTGACCTGCAGAAGTGCAGTTCAGATCTGTGAAGGGAGGAGGAGCATCAAGCTGAGTACAATCTCCTCGGTGCTGACATTTTGCCCGCGCGCCGTTTGGCAAAAATCACCGAACTCGAGAATAAACGGATCATCCTGGATTCTGCCTAATCGTGATATTTTCGCCCCATTTCCGTTCTTTCCTCATCTCCGTGGCATTCACTTGCTCAACGGATAGCACAATGTCTGGAATCTTTCGCCCGTCAGCGCGATCCGGCAACAACAGCCGTCCGGGCACGCCGCGAATCAAGCCCGAGTCGCGCGCCGGGTCCGCATCTCCGGGCCCTAAAGCAGCGCGCAGCAAGGTCGTGCGGCCGCCGTCGGGGCTGAATGCGAGCAGCTCAGATGGCCAGTCAGGGCCGACCTACGCAGACTACAATTTGCGTGCATACACAGAAGAAGAAAAGGCAAACAAGCGCTTCCACATCATGAGATTCCAGAGCCGCCAGACTATCAACCCGCAAGCGTTCCAGCAGCCCGTTACAATGCACCGCAAGGATCCCCGAGCGCTGCGCTACGAGCAACAGCAGAATCCGCTGGCTGCGCGAGTGAAGCTGGCCAAAGAAGGAGAGGTCAAGAGTGAGAATGCTGCTACGAATGAGGGTGATGTGAAAATGGAGGATGCGAGTGCACCACCAAAGGAAAGCACACCTGCACCAGAGAAGCCGGCAGTCGAGGCCGGCACTGTTGCACCGGATCCTGTTGGCGAGCAGCGGGCACGGACCAGAAAAGCATTGCATCAGCGAACGAGACAGGTACATACTGGCAATGAGGAGGCGCGCAAGTTGCGCTACGAAGAGTACTACCCGTGGCTCGTCGAAGATTTTGAAGGCAAGAATACCTGGGTCGGCAGCTACGAGGCAGCGCAGTCAGACTGTTACGTCTTGTTTGTGTTCCACGAAGGTGGCTTCAAAATGGTCCCTGCAGAGAAATGGTACAAGTTCACACAGCGAAACAGATATGCCACTTTGTCGCTTGAGGAAGCTGAGGCTGTTATGTCGCAGAAGAACCAGCCATCGAGGTGGCTGATGAAGCACATGCGGCCTGATTTGGAGTCTTCGGATGACAACGTGGCTCCTGCGCGCAAGAAACTGCGCACTGTTGACGGAGAAAAACGACAAGTTCGGAAACGTGAAGCCGATGACGATGGCGACGAACTAGATTTCGACGAGGAGTTTGCAGATGATGAGGAGGCACCCATCATGGAGGGTCCAGAGGATGAGAGTAAAGAGGTCGAAGAACGTGTGAAGCGTCAGATGCGCGTTAAAGTTGAAGACGAGAACGCTGATGACGCGGATCTGTTTGACGACGAAAATAGAAAGATTGGCGAGGAAGGTAAGAAACTTAAACAGTCTTTGAGAGCGCTTGAGCAGAACGCTATCTACTCTGATGACGATGAAGAAGAAGAACAGGACCCGTTCTCTGGGCGGGCGGGAATTTGAGAACAGCGCGATGGGACAGCTGTAAGGAGTCTTCAATTTTTTGAGAATTAACTACGCGTCGTTTTGGAATTAGGTACATTACACTTTTTTTTTTTGCTTCACAGGGCGTAGAACCGAAGACAAGTCCTCAAAAATTTGTGCCTATTTGTTTTTAAAACGTAGGACTTGCACCCGTTCTCTAAAATGTCATGTCTATGTATATTGGCCAAAACCAAATTCATAAAGAGTAAATTTACAGCACCTCCAAAGGCGACTCCTCCGGTTCCTCCCGTTCCGTGATTTGCAGCCGCTGCTGATCCGAAGACTGCCCCGGCTCATCAGCCATGATAAGCTGTACAAACCGCTCGCAAATCTCCCGCACATTATCGTCCTCAACAGCAAGATGAAGCTCGCGGATAAGTGGGTAGACACCATTGTCTCGCATGAAGTTACGACCGGTGATGGTTGAGCCAAGGAGAACAAGAGCTTCGACAAGAACGCAAATGATTTCAGGATCTTTCTCGCGAGTCTTATCCGGAGGAAGCAACTGAAGTTCTTCTGGAAGCTCAAACATCTCGTCTTCAGGAAGCTCCTCTGAGCCGGCGAGAGGTAGGAGAATGTATGGCAAAATGTTGACCTCGGACTTGTCGAGCAGGACTGAGTGCTCGGAAAGCTCAAAAAGAGAGTTTTTGATGGTCGAAGCAACACCAGCTCTTCGCACCTGTCTTTCGAATTCTGTGAACACGAGGATCTTTGACAGCGGTACCACATTGTCGTATTCTCGGCGAGTGACAAAGTATTTACGGCCCTCTGCAAGGCTCGAGATATCTGAAAAGACAAATGCCAAATAGTCATAATTCGCATCTGGGTTCAACTTCTTCTCCGCACCTTTGACAAAGCAGTCCACTAAATGATCTATTGCCAAAGTCGACGATGAAACTTCCTTGTTCGCCGCACTAGGCGCCTTGATTGTGAAGATTGAGCTGAGAATAGCCTCGTCTTTGACGACATTGGCAAGTAGAATGCAATACAAATCGGCATTTTGCTCGTTTGGTCGGACAATCGAATGCATAACGTGGGTAATAAACGAGGCGTCACTTGCTATCAGCTTGCGGATCTGAACATACTCGCTCATGTTCGCCATGATGGTGAGTGCAGCCTTGACGATCGTCTGCGATAGTTAGTTAGCAGCTCTGAAGCAAAAAGTGCATATACGCATACCGGATTTGGATCTCTTGCTATAATCTTCAAATCCTTAATCGGCCGCAGATCATTTTGCAGAAAAATTGTGTTCTGCGGTCCTGAGGAGAAACCGACGAGATTTTGAAGCGCGATAGTGCGGACCATCGCCTGGGGCGAGTGAAGAAACTCCACCAACTGGAGACAAAAGTCAGCTTTTTATTTCCACCTCAAATACCAAATAATCACCACTTACTTCGTTTAGTTCTGATCCCATTTTGTATGTAGTGTGCGCATCAACTAGCGTGTATCAAGTGCTCTCGAGAAATCCAATATTTTTTCTCGATGAAGTCATCAAAAGGCCCAAAATGGGAGGATTGAAAAAGTGAGCCGCATTCTAAGCGCTGAGTCAGCCTCGGATTTGCTCCACTGTAGCTTTCGGCCGTTGTTGAGAACGCACCGCACCAATCTCGCCCTCGATTAGGAGGCAATCCTTTCTTTCCTTCTTCACCGTACCGACGACCGAGCAGCATCCAGCAATGTCCGAAGTTCTAGACGGCTCTGCTGCAACGGATCCAGTTAGTGCGTTCCTGGCGCAATGCCAGGCTATGTCGGAGTCCTGCCAGGCGCTGGGCGACAAGCTTTCGAGCTTCATGTCTTCCACGAAGCAGGTCAACACCAGCACCGTCGATGTGAGTGGTGACGGCACTGATCTGCGGCAGATTGACGCAGATAATGCCGAGGAGGATGATTTATATGTGTACCAAGACTTTTTCTCAGAGTCAGATGAGGACTTGTTTGACAAAGACGATGCGAACGAGTATCTTGAGGCCGACGACGACGACGACGACGACGACTTTCGACACCGGAGATCCTCATCAACATCCACGGGCACCGACAGTGACATGGAAGATGCGCCAAAGCTGTTTGGCAAGGAGTGGCTGCTAAACAAGTGCATTCAGCATCTGGAGAAAAGTCAGAACGGCATGGACGTCGACCAGCTGTCTAACACGATTGAGAGTACGCTTGTAAATGAACCGTCTGAGGCCGAGCTGCAGTCAAAGTTGGTCGACATCATTGGTTTTGAAGACCTTGATTTTGTGACGGAGCTTGTTTCAAACAGAAAACAGATCACTGATAGTCTGGTAAGTTCTGTGCACTTTGAAAGAGCACAGTTGCTAACTTGACAGTCCGCTCCTGCTGAGGAGGCCAACTCGCACGCTCAGTTACGCATCCGCACAGACGGCAAGAAGCAGAAGAGCAAGCACTCTGCTTCCTCACGTCGGCCGGATGAGGCGTCGTTTGACGATGCAGTCAAGACTCGCCTTCTCACCAAGGAAGAGCGTCAACGTCGTCTTGAGGCTGCACTCAAAGCTCGCAGGGCTGCACCCACCGGCCCAATTCTCGACTCGGCTGAAATCCAATATCCCCATGTTTATCGTCAGCATGATGCTGGAAACACTCTTAGCGCATACGGTAACAAGTACAGTTTGCCTGTTGGAACTACCCGCGCCACTGAGGACGTACGTTGATTTTGAAGTTTGAAAGGTCTTGGTCTAACATATTAGTTTTACGAGGAAATCACTGTGCCGTATCCCAAGAATCGTACGACACCAGTTGGCGAAAAGCTCGTGCAGATCAGTGATATGGATCTCATCTGTCGTGAAACGTTCAAGGGTTACAAAACATTGAACAGAGTGCAATCGCTTGTCTATCCTGTTGCATACGGAACGAATAGCAACATGCTGATTTGTGCTCCCACTGGTGCTGGTAAAACAGACGTGGCTATGTTGACTGTGTTGCACACGATTTCCATGCACTGCACGCCATCTCCCTTTGAAGAACCAAATGCGGGTTTGTATGATGTCGAGAAGAACGATTTCAAGATCGTGTACGTGGCTCCACTTAAAGCGCTAGCTGCTGAGATTGTCGAGAAGCTTGGGAAGCGACTAAAGTGGCTTGGTATTGAAGTTCGCGAGCTTACGGGTGATATGCAGCTCACTCGTGCTGAGATCATGAAGACACAAATCATTGTCACAACTCCAGAGAAGTGGGATGTTGTTACCCGGAAGACTACGGGTAGTGATGATCTAGTTGACAAGGTTAAGCTTCTGATTATTGATGAGGTGCACATGCTTCACGATGATCGTGGTGCCGTTATTGAGAGTCTTGTTTCGCGTACTTTGCGACAGGTCGAGAGCACGCAGAGCATGATTCGCATTGTTGGTCTGTCCGCGACGTTGCCCAACTACATAGATGTTTCAGACTTCCTAAAAGTCGATAGATACGAAGGATTGTTCTACTTTGATGCGTCATTCCGTCCCGTGCCTCTAGAGCAGCATTTCCTTGGCGTCAGAGGTAAGGCTGGTAGCAAGGTAGCGAATGACAACCTTGATAGAATCACATATAAAAAAGTCGTGGAGATGATGCGTGAAGGTCACCAAGTGATGGTGTTTGTGCATTCGCGAAAAGACACGCTGAAGACAGTGAAGATGCTTCGCGAGATGGCCATGTCTGAGGGTGATATGGATTTGTTTGACGCTACACAACATCCAAACTTCCGGTCGGCATCAATGGATCTGCAACGTTCTCGAAGCAAGGAGATCAGAGAAATTGTGCGAGATGGGTTTGGTGTTCATCACGCTGGATTGTTGAGATCAGACAGAAATTTGACGGAACGTCTGTTTACACAGGGTGTTATTAAAGTCCTTTGCTGTACAGCCACTCTTGCGTGGGGTGTTAACTTGCCTGCTGCGGCTGTCATTATCAAGGGCACGCAGGTGTATGATGCGAAGAAAGGTGGTTTCACTGATTTGGGAATCACAGATGTGATTCAGATTTTCGGTCGTGCTGGTCGTCCGCAGTTTGAAAAGTACGGTATTGCGTTTTTGTGCACGACTGGCGATAAACTCGCGCACTACATTGCGGCTGTTACGCAGCAGCATCCGATTGAGTCGCGATTCCAGGAACGCATGATTGATAATTTGAACGCGGAAATTGCATTGGGCACTGTGACAAACGTGGATGAGGGCGTGCAGTGGCTTGGCTACACTTACTTGTACGTTCGCATGCGCAAGAACCCGATGGTGTACGGCATTGATTGGAAAACGATTGAGGAAGATCCGTTGCTAGGAAGTCGTCGTCGCGAGCTGATTGAGGCTGCTGCGCGCCAGCTTCACAAGACACAGATGATTATTTTTGATGAGCGTACAGGTGGTTTGACGATCAAGGACGTGGGCCGTATCGCTTCCGAATTTTACCTCATGAGCACGAGCATTGAAGTTTTCAACAGCCGAATGCTGCCGAATGCGACCGAGGCTGATGTTCTCGCGCTGCTTTCGCGCAGTAAGGAGTTTGAAGGCATGAAGTCTCGAGAGGAAGAAGCCAAGGAGCTTGGTCAGCTGAAGGATGCGCATGCGCCGTGTCAAGTTGACGGCACGACCGACACTCCGCACGGTAAGATTAATGTTCTTTTGCAGGCGTACATTTCCCGCGCGAATGTTGAGTCGTTCTCGCTGTACTCCGATATGGCATACGTTGCGCAGAACTCGGCGCGTATTAGTCACGCTATGTTTTTGATTGCGCTGAATAGACGATGGGGACATCTTGCATTGATTTTGCTTTCGATTTGCAAGGCGATTGACAAGCGTCTGTGGTCTTTTGAGCACGATTTGGCGCAGTTTAATCTGCCGCATCCGGTTACTGAGCGGCTTGAGAACTCGGGATTGACTGTTGAAGAGTTGCGCGAGATGGATGTTTCTGAGCTTGGTGAGCTGGTGCATAACCGGTCCATGGGTTCAGTTCTTGCGCGTAATGCGCGCCAGTTCCCGATTTTGAACATTGAGTACGAAGTTTCGCCGATTATCCGTAATATTTTGCGCGTGCATCTTGACATCACGCCGGATTTCCAGTGGAACGACCAGTTGCACGGAAAAGCAGAGTCGTTTTGGATTTGGGTTGAGGAGCCCAACGAGGCGACTATTCTGCACACTTCGCGATTTATCTTGACAAAGAAAGGAATGCGCGATACTCACGAGCTTGACTTTTTCATTCCATTGGACGATCCTATGCCTGCACAATTGTACGTTCGCGCAGTTTCGACGACGTGGGTCGGTACGGGCCAAGTTACTGCGATATCATTCCAACATTTGATTCGACCGGAGAATGAGAATATCCAGACCAAGTTGTTGAACTTGAGACCATTGCCAATTACGGCGTTGCAGAATGAGACAGTTCAGGCGATTTATGAGCAAAAGTTTAACTACTTTAATCCAATGCAGACAATGGTGTTTCATTGCATGTATCACACAAACTCGAATGTGTTGCTTGGATCGCCTACTGGTTCAGGCAAGACTGTTGCTGCTGAGCTGGCGATTTGGTGGGTACTAACGGAGTTAAAATGAAGAATGTTGCTGACAAGAGTAGGTGGGCATTTAAGACGTATCCAAAGTCGAAGGTTGTGTACATTGCGCCGATGAAAGCGCTGGTGCGGGAGCGAGTTGACGATTGGTCTTCGCGACTTGAGGTTTCCGGACGCAAGGTTGTTGAGATGACTGGAGACACGACGCCTGACGCGAGGAGTATTCGAGAGTCAGACATTATCATCACGACGCCCGAGAAGTTTGATGGTATTTCACGAAACTGGAAGTCACGGAAGTTTGTGCAAGAAGTGTCGCTTATTATTATGGATGAGATTCATTTGCTTGCGAGTGATCGTGGTCCGATTTTGGAAATGATTGTTAGTCGGATGAATTACGTGTCGAAACAGACGAATCAGCCAGTGCGGCTTGTTGGAATGTCCACTGCGGTTGCGAACGCGGGTGATATGGCAGGATGGCTTGGTGTGCGAGAAGGGTTGTTTAACTTTCCGCAATCGATTCGTCCTGTGCCTCTGGATATGTACATTGACGGATTCCAAGACAACACGCCGTTTTGCCCGTTGATGAAGACGATGAACAGACCTGCGTTTATGGCGATCAAGAGTCATTCACCGAATAAGCCGTCATTGATTTTTGTAGCATCGCGACGTCAAACTCGGATTACGTCGTCTGATTTGATCAATTTCTGCGCGCTTGAAGATGATCCAAAGCGATTTCTGAAGATGGATGAAGCCGAGCTTGTGGATGTACTCGAGAGAGTCAAGGATGAGCCGTTGAAGCTTTCGTTGCAATTTGGTATTGGCCAGCATCACGCTGGATTGGTTGACAGCGATCGACAGATTGTGCAGCATTTGTTTGAAACCAACAAGATCCAGATTCTTGTGGCGACGAGTACGCTTGCGTGGGGTGTTAATTTGCCCGCACATTTGGTCGTTGTGAAGGGGACGCAGTTTTTCGATGGTCGGATCGAGGCGTACCGAGATATGGATCTCACGGATATTCTGCAGATGATGGGACGTGCGGGACGTCCGTCGTTTGACACTAGCGGAGTTGCGATTATTTTCACGCAAGAGTCAAAGAAGCCGTTTTATAAGCGATTTTTGCATACAGGATTCCCTGTTGAATCGTCGCTTCATAAAGTTCTGGATGATCATCTTGGCGCAGAGATTGCGACGGGCACGATCAAGTCGCGGCAAGAAGCGCTGGATTTTATTATGTGTACGTATCTGTTCCGACGAGTGCACAAGAATCCAACGTATTACGGGCTGGAGGATGTGTCTGAGGACGGGTTGAACAATTACTTTACTAGGCTTGTTGACCGTGCGATTGACGAGCTCGTGCGCTCCGGTTGCGTGAAGACTGGGCCAGAAGGCGAGCTTGTAGCGACTCCGTTTTTGCAGATTGGAAGTTACTACTACATTTCGCACAAGACAGTGCGAAACGTGCTGGAGAAGATTTCAAAGTACCCGACGTTTGAACTGTGTCTTCAGATTTTGGCGGAGGCGTCAGAGTATGATTTGCTTTCAGTGCGGCATAATGAGGATTTGTTGAACACCGAGCTGTCGAAACGACTTCGGTTCCCTGGAGAACAGTTGAAACGGATGATGTGGGATCCACATGTTAAAGCGTTTTTACTTTTACAGGCGCATTTGACACGAGTGGAGTTGCCGATTGCGGATTATCGGCAGGATACGGTATCGGTGCTAGATCAAAGCGTGCGTATTTTGCAGGCGTGTATTGATATTTCGTCGGAACTGGGGTATCTTTCAGCAGCGAAGATGTTTATCGAGGTGCTTGCATCGATTAAGCAGGCGATGTGGTTCGATGAGAATCCGTTGACGGTACTTCCAGGACTTGTTCCGATGGCGTTGCATTCGACCATGGCAGTTGAGACGATGACGAAGCTGGGAACGATGAGTCCGACGGAGTTGCATCATCTTGCGCAACGGCTTGGAGTTCCGGTTGAGTATCGGAAAGAATTCGGACGGATTGCGGGACGATTGCCGCAGCTGAAACTTGAAGTGAAAGATAACGAGCCGGAGATTTTGAGGCTTCGGATTCAGCGACTACGAAGTCCGTTTACGACGGACTATAAATGCTACACCCCGCAATTTCCAAAACCGCAATATGAGGGATGGTTTGTGATTGTCGCGGATGAATCGAACGATGAACTGTTGCTGATGAAAAGAGTGAGACCAAGAGCTGGGTCACCTTGGAGATTGCCGATCGAGGTGTCGTTTGATATTCCGCAAAGTGTGAGAAGTAGAGAGGTTTCGATTACGTGTATTAGTGACTCGTATTTGTATTGCTCGTTTAACACCGAGTCGTTGGTTAAGTTGAAGGGCTCGCTTTTGTAATCTGCGTGTTTTTATTTCATTGTTTAATAAAAGCTGTTTATCATCGTCATCAATTTTCGATGTATATGTATACTACGGGCGGCGGTTGCATGGGGGGAGGACACGCAAACGCTGACTCATCACTGACAAGCGACGCGTAAATTCCGGCGCGTCCGCGTCCGCGTTCGCTGCGTTGCGTTGCGTGCGTGTGCAGCTCTTCTTTACAGTTTAAACATTCCGACCACCCATCACCATCGTCATCACGCGCTACGAAGTAGTAGAAAAAGAAGAGTTTTACTCTGAGGTTCTTTTTTTTTTTTTAGAGAGGTTGGTTTAGTGTGATTTTGATTTGATGTGATGTGATGTGGTGTGATTTGATTTGATTGGATCGACGAGGGTGTGTGCGTGTGTGTGTGTGTGTGTGTGTGTGTGATGGAAACGAGAGGGATAAGAAAAGGAGGGGTATAGATCTGATTTGATTTGATTGGATTTGTTTGAGGAAACGAGGTTACAGCAAATGATGTGAAAAAAGAATGGATTTCACCGCACGCACGCCGTCACGCACGCACGCACGCACACTGTCGTTGATTCCGAGTCCTCATCAATATCATCGAATTGTGAATGAATTGGAGTATACTAACAGCAGATATAGCTTTCTGTTTATACAAATACATATACAATGTCGTGGCAAGGTACGTTATTTCCATTATCAGCGTTACAATAAGAAAGAAGAAGAAGGGGCTGATGTGATAAGGATACGTTGATAACCTGTGTGGATCCGGCAAGGTTGATAAAGCGGCGTTGTATTCACGCGCTGGTGATAGTGTGTGGGCCGCGACTGCTGGATTTGCGGTAAGTTGTGAATGATTTGACTCAGGTGAAGAGAAGAGAAGAGACTGATGTGTTTTGAATAGCTTGATAGTGCGGAAGTCGGAGCTATTGCCAAGGGATTCGATAATGCTGATGCCTTGTGGGCTAGCGGGATCAAGGCGCAGGGCGTGAAGTATTTCACAATTCGAGCTGATCAAAGAAGTATTCAAGGCAAGAAGGTGTGTATATCTATTTTCTCATCACTGACTGAAGCTGACGACGTGTGAAAAAAAAAAAAAAAGGGCGCGGAAGGTATTATTTTCGTGCGCACGACTCAAACGATCATGGTTGCGCATTATCCTGCAACTGTACAGCCAGGTGAGGCTACGAATATTGTTGAGCAACTTGCGGATTATTTGATTAGCGTTGGATATTAAAGCAGTTTTTCTAAGCTATATAGTGAAAATATAGTAAAAATTGGCCTTTTGATGATTTAAAATGTATTAGTGAAGGAACTATCCTTGATTTGACAATTGGTACATGTATGTATATTTTACAAATCCACCCGGGACGGAGGAATTTACACAGGAAGGATTCGGATTCCAGCTAATCTGTCGACAGTCTAGAGAGCTGAATCAGTAAATGTGAAAGGAGGAGGATTGAAAGGGACGTACAGGAGCGATGTAAGGAGACGATAGAACTGGACCGATGAATGGCAATGATCGAAGGAATGATACGATGAGCGAGAAAAAGTCACTACTCATAAAACCAGATCAGCAAAAACCACACTTGGAACATTGTAAAATAACAAAAAAAAAACATACCCGAACAAGGCGAGGATTCCACAGAATTCAATGATGAATCCGAGGATTGGACGACGCACAAGGATTAGAAATACGCCGATACCGAAACATAGAGTTCCTCTTATTTTTTGTGGACGCGCGAAAAATGCAAGGGTTTTCTGATATCCGATTAGGAGGAATAGACCGATTATGAAGAGAATCTGTTGATTGGAGAGGAAGTTGGTTAGATAAGGGGGTATTGATGAGGAGACGAGACGCACGTTTCCAAATGCGAGAAGAGCATAGTCGAAGAATGTGAGAACGCCGAGGATGAGAAAGATGCTTCCTGTTGTGCTTGTTAGACTGCTTCGATCGTAATGCGACGAAAAACGTACCAGCTGCAACGAGACCTACTCCGACTTCTATAAGCATGGTTGTCAGTACAAATATACTTTACGCAGTACACGGCATAACCGAGAACAAGCGTACTTTGTAATTCTGTAAGCCACATTATGTGCTGTACGATGTAGCGATACTCAAATTCTCTAAAGAGGGGCTGCGCGTGGCAATTGGCAGTTGTTACTGTCAGGTGCGTGTGTTGGTCGCAGGACGCATGACGCGTTTTCAAGGGAGGTTCAGGATATCGCGCGACGCGGCGGGTGCGGCGCGCGCGCGCGATGCCGCCCCGCCATGTCGTCCGTCGCCCCTGGCCTCAGCTATATACTGTAGTTACAACACGATATATTTGATCTAGATCTACGCAAGTGCCTTTGCAAGGACTTCAGGAGTAGTCAATTGATCCCATATAGGAAGATCAATTGGAAGAGTGTCGGGGTGTAGTTCGGGATAGTGCTTTGAGATCAGAGCCATGATAGCTTCGTATTCGATCTTGTATGCGCCCGAGTTGTAGTGTAGACCTGGACGAATTAGCGAGGTGATTTGGAGATAAAGTGAGAAAAAAAAAAAAAAAAAAAAGACGTACCGTCCGTGAGGTAGCCTGGAAGCGGATTCTCAGCGCTTCCTTCTTCAAGACCGTATAATTCGCCACCTTCGGTCCATCCTACTTCCTTCATGATCAAATACCACATCGGGACGACAGGGACATCCAGCTCGTTACAGACAGATACAATAGCATCACAGTATTCTCGAGCTCTGATAGTCGTACGATTATGAGGGGAGTCAGGACGAGCAGGCCACCATTGATGAGCATTGAATGGACCCGGCGCGATAAAGATGGTTTTGATTCCAGCCTCTGTGCATGCGTTGTGAATGTACTTGATATTCGACTGCATGTCAGGGATGCTGACGTGTTGAAGGGTATTACCTGGCGCGGTGGAGTCGTTTGTGCCAAAGAAGATGACCTGAACTGGTGTTAGCTCGTTGATTTGGATATATACGTGGGCCAGGCGAGATTCGCTACCATCAACTTCACGCTGGAAACAGCAGTGTTCTCAGCTTTGATGATATCATCAATCATCAGCTTTGCATGAGCAGATGTGTACCCGGAGTATCCACGTTGGACGACATCTAGTTTGCGCGTGTATGCTATAGTTGAGCGAGCAACACCAGCGTTAGCCGATACATAGATGCATCTATCTCCCTTCTTTTTAGTATTTTACTTTACCATTTGTGATCGCAGGACCGAGACAAAACGCAGAAGTCGAAATGTCGTACGCATACTGAGTGATGGAGTCCCCGAAAAGGACGATTTTGTCGTGGTGGAGGGGCATTGTGTGTGTCGTGGGTGCCTCCTGTGTGGGGTGGTGATACAGTTGTATCTACGGGTGCAGTTGTGTGCGTCGCAGCAACAATTGAGAAGCGAATAGGGCTTAGGGCTTTTGATATATGCATGTAGCCTATTGTGGAGACGAATCGCCGGCGGGCTGAATTTGGAGTTTGCTGCAGGCTCTTCCGCCGTGTGCGCAGAGTATACGTAGGCGTTGAAAACTATCATACATGTTACATGTCGGTGTCACGTCGCACGTCGCGCGTCACACGTTGTGCACACTGCAGACGCATCACACCTGGTCTCGAATAGCACCGCGCGGGCGCGCTATACGTAGGATACAAAAGAACAGAGTGTCGAATTATCGATTCCAGACCGCCCCAGACCACCTCGACCGAGCTTGCGGTTTTTTTTTTTTTTCTTATCAGATGATACACGCGCGCCCTTAGCCCGTGCGTTTTCTCAATGCGCTTTGTAATAATTCCGACACAACGGGGCTGGTGCGCGACGTATGTGTGTGCAGTATATAGATGCATTATATGTGGCTGTCCGGGATATACCGACGACGCGCTAGAAGTGCCGTTTTCACCGAGAGAAATGCAGCGGGGGCTGCTGTGGCGGCGTCGCGGTTGACAGATGCAAACAAACAAACACGAACGTATAAACAAACACAAAGTAAACAGAAAGTGTTACGCATGCATATGATTATCTTAATTCACATTGCAACGCTCTTGGTCGGTCTTGACTACGCCTGAGTCGCTTCTACACAGCCGCTTAACTACAACGTAGGCAGTGCTGGGCAGAGCTTAAAGTGCTCTAGGGAGAGGACTGCAACTTTAGGCGACGGCGACGGGTCCGCCTCGACTGCGGCTCGACTCGATAGTCGATCTCCCGATAATCTGATTGACTTTTCAAATCTCATATTACAAATTACAGTTTGAATTCAAACAAAAACAGCCATCCGGCGCTAATCGACACTGGGAATCACAAAAACACAAAAAAATGGAAGAAGAAAAAAAAAAATCAAATTAAAGGACAAAGAAAAGAGACTGCAGCCTACTTCGATTCGCCACTGCTGTCGTTCTCCAGTTCCTCCACAATCTCCTCAATCTCCGCCTCGGTCGTCTTGAGCTCAGACATACCGTACCACGTAATGAAACCCATGCCCACGAACGCAGACACACACGAAAACACCAGCGCGACAATACCCCGCGCTGTGAAGCCCGCCGGCAGCGGCTTGGGCTGCAGCGGCTCGCCGGTCAGGTCGGTCAGATGCACGGTGTTGCCCGCGGCGTTACCCTCGTACGCGTATCCGCCCATTTTGCACGCTTCGTAGTGATCCTCGGGAATGGTCAGGAACTCCTGCATCTGCGTAGGCGCCTCGACAAGAACGAGCGCGAGACCCTGCTCCAAATGCCACTCAATATGGCAATGGAAGAACCACACACCGGGGTTGCTGGACTTGAACCGCAAAACCATGTACCCGTTCGGGCGCACGTACGCGGTGTCGCGACGCATGGGGTTCTTGTTGATCGTGCCCGGGTTCTCGGCGTCGTAGACAATGTACGTGTCGTCGTCGGGCGATGCTTCGGACCGCTCGACGAGCTGGAACACGTGGCCGTGAAGATGGAAAGGATGCTTGCCCGGGTCGGCGTTGTTGAGCACGATCTCAACCACCTGGTTGTACTCGAGAACAAAGGAGTTGGTGTTGGAGCCGTAGATGGTGGCGTCGGTGGACTCGTTGCCCGAGCTCATGACGGTGTAGAGGGTAGGGACGACGGGTTGCACGTAGGTGATGTTGTTGAAGAACGCGTAGTTGACGCCGTTGCCGAGGTTGATCATGGCAACGGTGACGGTGATGGTGTAGTCGGGCTCGTAGGGCGCCTCGGCCTCGACGGGCGAGAGCACAAAGTCGTCGAGGAAGTCGTACTCGTCGATGATGGTGGCGTCGGGGAACTCGCCGTCGGCGTCGTAGGTGAGCCAGCCGGTGGAGTTGGTGTTGAGGGTGTCCGGGACAGTGTCAAGCATGTCGGTGTCGAACGCGGCCACGAAGGGGAAGTTGGTGGAGGTGTCGTTCAGGGTGTTGATGAGCACGGTGTAGCGCTGGGCGACGGTGATGTAGATCATGGAGGTGGTGTAGGGCTCGACGTAGATACCATCGACCTCGATGACGGTCATGTTGTGGCCCTCGAACCAGACGTACTGGGAGACAAAGGCACCGAGGTTGATGATGCGGATCTTGTAGGTGGAGCCGGGGAGGACGTCGAACTTGAGGTTCTGGGTGTCGTTGATGAGAGCGGCGTCGGGAATGGGCTCGGAGCCGGTGGGGTTGGTGAGGGTGAGGAACTTGTTGTGCACGAGGTACTCTGCGGAGTCGTGGTACCAGTCGGACACGGTGAGGAAGGTCTCGTAGTCGTAGTGGCCGGCCATGGGCTCGTCGGGGTCGTGGACAATGAGGGCGGCGCGGAAGCCGTCGGGGTACTGGGCGGAGTAGTGGGAGTGGTACCAGTACGTGCCGGGCTGGTCGATGGTGAAGTTGTAGATCATGTTGCCGCCGGCGGGGATGGGGCACTGGGTGACGAAGACGGGGCCGTCCATGTAGGACGAGTTGTGCTGGTAGATGCCGTGCCAATGGATGGACGTGGGCTCGTCGAGGTTGTTTGTGGTGTTGACGATGAGACGGTCGTGGATGTTGATGTAGATGGGGGGCGGGGGCCACTGGCCGTTGACGCCGATGGTCTTGCGTTCGTAGGCGCCATCGGGGTTTGCGTTGACCCACTCGACGGAGAAGTCGAGGTACTGGGTGGCGGCGAGGACGGAGGGGGCGACCGCGACAGCGGCGGCGACGGCGGCGGAGAGGGCGGAGAGGACGCGCATTGCTGGGCCGGGGGAGGGGAGGGGAGGGGAGGGGAGGGGAACAGACGGTGAGGAGGGGAGGGCCGGGGAAGCGGACGGGGGGGGGAGGAGGGAAGAGTAGGAGAAATATATGCAGACAGAGTTCAGGTGCTCTTTTGGGTGGAGTCGAAACCGGGTTCGAGGCCAGGCCTTTTTTGCTTTCTTTTCGTGCGACCGTCTTTTTGCGCGGCCGGGCGGTTCCCTCGTGCGAGGGCGAGTGCACGATGCACGAGAGCCGTCCACAACGGTTTTTACCTCTGATTTCACGGCTACATTACACTCCTTTACACTACAGTACGTTACATTAACATTGTATAAATATACACGACATACTTACAGTATTGTAATAACTAACAAACACAACAACTACACTACAAAGACAAACGCATTCGCACGAACAAGGCGGACCAGCCGCGCGACACGCGACATGGTCTGTGCGGGCGGGCAGTCGGGCGACCGGTCTAGGCGCGGCGCTGAAATATCTGATCATCAGGCGGGCAGAGATTAGACTCGATTTAGCCCGGTTTGGCCGCGGTCTGGGCTTGCGCGGGGCGGGCGCGGCTCCGTGTCGCGTGTCGCGGATCGCGTGTCGCGGGTCGCGTGTCGCGCGGCGGGGCGCGTGTGCGTGGTGTATATAACACTGGCGAATTCCGTCCACGACTCGTCCAAGACTCTGTCCACGACTCGTCCACGACTCGTCCACGACCCCAAGACCGACCCCAAGACCGCCAAGCGCTTGGCTCTCTCGCGTCTCGCGTCCGTCGCCTCCAACCATGGCCTCCGTCTTCAACGTCTCCATCTTCTTCATGCAAGTCTGCCCTTCAGAGCCATCGTTACTGACTGCGCTAACACCCCTCCAGCGTCTTCCGCGAGACCCTCGAGGCCTCCATCATCATCTCCGTGCTCCTCGCCTTCCTCAAGCAGGGCATCGGCCGCCAGACCGACGACCCGCACATCTACAAGCGCCTCGTCAAGCACGTCTGGTTCGGCTCCGCCCTCGGCTTCTTCCTCTGTCTCGTCGTCGGCGGCGCCTTCATCGGCACCTGGTACTCCCTCGGCCGCGATGTCTGGGGCTCCTCCGAAGACATCTGGGAGGGCATCTTCTCCATCATCGCCACCGTCATCATCTCCATCATGGGCCTCGCCATGCTCCGCCTCAACAAGCTCAAGGAGAAGTGGCGCGTCAAGATCGCCGAGGCCCTCGAGGCCCGCAACATCCGCGGCAAGGGCTGGTTCGGCCGCTTTGGCCGCAAGTACGCCATGGCCATCCTGCCCTTCATCACCGTGCTCCGCGAGGGCGTCGAGGCCATTGTCTTTGTCGGCGGCGTCTCCATCTCCTCCCCGGCCTCCGCCTTCCCGCTCCCCGTCATCTGCGGGCTCGCCGCGGGCTCCGCCGTCGGCCTCCTCATGTACAAGGGCGGCAACTTTGTCAAGATCCAGTACTTCCTCATCATCGCCACTTGCTTCCTCTACCTCGTCGGTGCCGGTCTCTTCTCCAAGGCCGTCTGGTATCTCGAGATGAACAAGTTCATCCGCGAGGTCGGCTCCGACGTCGCCGAGGAGGGCTCCGGCCCCGGCTCCTACGACGTCCGTCTGTCCGTGTGGCACGTCAACTGCTGCAACGGCGAGACCGACGGCGGCTGGATGATCTTCAACGCTCTTTTCGGCTGGGAAAACTCGGCCACCTACGGCTCCGTCATCTCCTACAACATCTACTGGATCGCCATCATGGTCTCTGTCGCCCTCATGATCTTCAAGGAGAAGCACGGCCACTTCCCCTTCCTCAAGTCCCACACCGAGCGCTGGGAGGCCCGCAAGGCTGCCAAAAAGGCCGCTCGCCGCGCAAAACTCGAGGCCGAAGCCCAGGAGGACGACGTTGTCGAGACCAAGGCCTGATTGGGTTTGTTTTGTTTTGTTTTGCTTTGCTTTATTATTCCCGTTGTAATTGGCTTCTCAGCTGGTAATTTAATGATTCCCTGTATGCTTCTATAATCACTTTGCAAATCCGTCCTGTAGACCTGGGAATGTGCATGTACAGTATCATGTGAACTTGACCGTCCGTTGTATTGCGCCTGCCCCTTTAGGCAACCAACCCAAGAAACTCTCTAAACTCTAATCGCTCTCTCGCCTCCTTCGCCAAGATGCCCTTCCGTGTCTTGCACGCAGCCAAGACTTCCCACTCTCGCCTTCACGAAACCGCCAAAAAAGCAATGGCTTGGCCTTGCGCGTTCGACTCAGTGTCGACTCTTGCTCCAGTTCTGGACCTCTCTTAATCATGTATATACTTGCTTTCTCTACTTATATCCGCCGCCTCCCTCAGGCAGACGTCGCCGTCTCATACCTTTCCAGCCACCCCCGTCTCTCCTTTTTCTTCTCACAATGGCCTACGTCTTTGCGGTCCCTGTGTTTTTCATTCTCTTCCGCGAGACCCTCGAGGCCTCGATAATCATCTCCGTGCTTCTCGCCTTCATCAAGCAAGGCATCGGGAAATCGGCAGACGACCCAACTATAGCGAAACGACTCGTTCGTCAAGTCTGGATTGGTTCGGCTCTGGGTCTCTTCATTTGTCTAGCCATCGGCGGCGGCTTCATCGGTGCTTGGTACTCCCTCGGCAAGGATGTCTGGGCAAACTCTGAAGATATCTGGGAAGGTGTATTCTGTCTCATCGCTGGTATCATCATCACCATCATGGGTCTTGCGCTTCTCCGCATCAACAAAATGCAAGCGAAATGGCGCGTCAAGATTGCCCGTGCGATCGAAACCGAAAACGTCCGTGGAAAAGGCTGGTTCCGTCGTTTCAGCCGTAAATACGCAATGGCTATCCTCCCATTCATCACCGTCCTCCGTGAAGGTATCGAAGCTATCGTCTTCGTCGGTGGCGTCTCCCTCTCCGCTCCCGCTCGCGCTTTCCCTCTCCCCGTCATCACCGGCATGCTTTGCGGTATTGCCATTGGCTACTTCATCTACAAAGGCGGCAATTACATGAAAATCCAAATCTTCCTCATCGTCTCCACATGCTTCCTTTACCTCGTCGCTGCCGGTATCATGTCTCGTGCTGTTTGGTACCTTGAAATGTACCAATTCGCCAAACTCGTCGGCGGTGACGTCGCCGAAACCGGCTCCGGCCCTGGCTCCTACGACGTTCGTGCGTCCGTATGGCACGTTAACTGCTGCAACCCTGAGACCGATGGTGGATGGATGATTTTCAACGCTCTCTTTGGCTGGCAAAACTCAGCCACGTATGGCTCGGTTCTGATGTACAACATCTACTGGATCGCTGTCATCGGCGCTGTTATTGCTCTCATGTATAAGGAGAAAAAGGGGCATTACCCGTTCCTTTCTTCTCGTGCAAACAAAACAACTGCTCGTGCTGTTTCGCCTGAGCAGGCTGAAATCGAGCCTAAGACTGCTTCTGTTTAATCGTTTTTTTTTTTCACCTTGTTGTTTTGATCTCTAATTTTAATACCGTCAAGTAATAATTAACATCTTTTTCATATTTATCAAAATCATACAATAAACCTTCAAGTAACAGTCGCGCTCAATAACTCGCTTCTCAACCCATCCATCCTCGACCGCGGCATGAATCTCTCCAACCTACTCCACGTCTGTCTCCACAACTCTTCCTCTTTCACCGTGTCTTTGCTTTTTTGTCCCTCGACTTCGTCCCGCGCGTCTCGTGCGTCTCGGGGAATCACAAGAAACCCAGTCGACGCCATCACAAGACACACATTCTTAATACTTTCCGCCACTGCTTCCTCCAAATTATCCCTCGGACTCGAATTCATCAATCGATCCATCATATCCAATATCCGCAGCCATAACTCCATCATCCCTTGCCACTCCTTCATCTGTTCAAGATAATACAGAAAAACTTTACACAGCAAACTAGCTGCTTGTAACCTCGTCTCTCCCATCCCTCGTGGGTCAGATTGGTATACCTCTGGTCTCAATAATCCTGAAATCAACGGAAACAACACGCTTCCAAAGATTAACTTCCACTCAAACTCCTTCTCTCCGCCGCCACTTAGTTCTCGCGACAACAACGTGCCTTGCAACGCACTAAACGCTTGTTGTCGAACTTCCCGGCACGCATTCAAACATTGCATCAACAATCCATCTAGAATCGGAAACCAAAATATCGTCCACACTTCACCGCCCTCACTCTTCCCAACTCGCTTTGAATACTCCTTCACATATACTCGAAACTCATTCATCATCATCACCGCTCGAACTCCTCTCTCAACAACATCTCCAAACGGCCTCTGCATCCCTGGCGTATAAACCCCTGCCGCAACAGCTGCATTCACCTCCGCCGCTGATACCTTCGTAGTCACTCCTTGTCTTCTCTTCATCTCATCCCCACCACTTTCCCCACTCATCACAACAGACACGCCCCCGGACATTGCCTTCTCGTCTCCATTCGTACTCCCCATCGTACTATAATTCCGACGATCAACTCGTTGCTGTACTACCCGCATTTGCTGCCGTTGCGAAATATACCCAGATCCTCCTCCTCCTGCTCCTCCTCCTCCTCCTCCAATCGGCGGGGTATTCGATCGCGCATCAACTTCACCATGTCCGCCACTAATCATCCCATTCTGCTGCGTCGTCAGCCCACTTTGCACCCCGCCTTGCCCGCCATTTGGTGGTGCCCGCCGCGAGTCAAATCGCTGCTCCCACGCAGACCCCACACTCCCCGCCGACGCAAACGCGCCAAGCAAATCAATAACCGCCTCGAAATTCTCCGTCGACGTAATCAATTTCAACGGCTGTTCTCGATCTTCCCCTCCTCCAAACCCAACTATATCCTCCACGATTTCAAAAACAACTTGTGCCGCCTCATGACTCTCAACTATCCCCTCCAGCGTCTTCCAAAACCCTTGCTCTGGCGTATTCAATATCAGAATCTTCAGTTCGTCAGTCCGACAATTCCTGAAACATCCAGCTATGGCGCCCGCAATCACACTAGCCGCATCAGTCAACACCGCACTTTCAATCGCTGAAATCCCACAAAACGTATCTCGAACAATACTCTTGATAAACTCCTCTTTATCAATCCCATCCGGCAAGGAATCATCAGTCATTCCAACAAGTTGTCGCACAATACTCAACATATAACACGCTGCTCGACCAACCACAATCGACGGTGCATTCTCCGCATTCGATAAAATCGATTGACACGTACTCATCAGCTTCCCACAAAGTCGAACCATGCTACTTGGATCCTTGATCACAACACACGTAGCCATCTCGAGAACGTAAATACTAAGCGCAGAAAACCCCACTCCTCCACTGCCATTCATCCCGCTATTCGCAATCATAGGCGTAGGCGATACTACTCGACCGTTTCCTGAACTCGTGGCGACCGGCGCACTGTTATTCTTATGCGAATATAATCCATGCCTCGTCCCACTCTGAATCGTCCGCGTCATCGTCGTCGATGACGACGCCGGCGCAGGTACGGACGTTGTCGTTGAAAGCGACTCGCCTGCTTCAGAAGTCCCAACGCCAAACGACCTTCGTTGCTCCATTTTCGTAACAACTCCATGTTCCAACATTGCCAAAACAACATATTCCACATCATCCGGTCCCAACGCCGAGATATTATCGAAAATCTCACTCAAGTTACACGAATTCACACAATCAACCGTACACAGCGTGGATTCAAGTTCCTCATCTGACGGCTCAGGCGGTCCGTCAACAGTATAACTCGACAAATACGAAGATAGTGTTGAAAACAAACTACTTTCTTTCGGGTCATTCCGCTTGATCACGTTCACCGGCTTGATCACAGGAATCGCAGGAACTTCGAGTATATTCTGCAACTCTGAAAAGTACGGAGATATCAGTGAATTTGCAAACAAATTCAACCAAATACTGATAATCTCATGCCATCCTTGTCGAATCAAACGCTCGTTTCCGCGTACGACCCGGAATAGCACCACTGTCGCAAGTTGCGCTTTATAATTTCGTCCAAATTGAACAGAAAGTTCACTCACCGTTAGACTACTTCCATCCACTTGAATCTCCGTCGAATGCGCAAGTGACGCAGCCGATGGCTCGCCAGACAGTGTCGAAATCTTCGAAAGACAAAGCACAATGTGATCAAGAACCTCACTCAACCCATACTTTGTCGCAATACGCGCACAATGATCAAATCCCTTGATCACCCGCATAAACACCATATCATCCGTCGCGTTCGTAAACACATACGCCAGCGTCGTCACAATCGGCTTCCATACAGCTCTAAACATCTCCGCATCGTACGCGCTGGTATGATCACACAATATCATTTCACCCGCGTAATCCGCTTTTTGAAGTAAATCCTTCCACGCATACTCCATTCCAGCTCGATTATCATGCTCTTCCGGCATAATGATCTCCGTCGTTCGAATGGCCTCGTATATCTTGCGCAAATACTCCGGCTCAAAATCACTGTTATCATTCACTGATCGCAAATTGCTCTTGTACGATTCAAACGTCATGCGCTCGCGAACTTGCGGATTATGTTGATCCACATTCAACATGATCATTGAATAACTCAGCACAAACGCAGCATCTTTATTCGCCACTTCTTTCGGCTCAAATTCACAGTACCGTTCCGAGAATTTCTCAAGAATACGCTCAATCTGTTGCGACTCGCCCGGCAATCTAAACGCTCCCAACAACTCACGCATCGCAATATCAATCCGCTTATCCTTGAAATCAAAACTATCAATAAAATGATCCATGATCTCTTTATTCGCCGGCTTCGCAATGAACTCTCCCAAAATCTTCTTGTTCACTCGTGAAGTCCGTCGAAGATACTGCGCAATGGCTTTCGTACTTCCACCATCTGCAATAATCCCACTTTCCACAAGAAACTTAATGCCTTCTTTCGTGTTTTGGTTGAACAGCGCTGCTCCTTTGATTGCAAGTTGCTTCTTCAACCGTTGCGCCTTCAGCTCCTCTCGTGTGGGGTATCCCGATAGCGAAATTCGCGGCATCTCAAGACGATCCGCCATGAATGACAAAAACGAAAGCAATGCATCCAAGCAAAGCGGTGGCACATTCGGCGTCGACCACGTTGCCGCGTCTGGAAACGCGTTCTACCCAACCATTAGCAAACTCATTCCAATTCCCATATCATCATATACTTACTCTACTCAGCATTCCCACCAGATCGCCACACAAATCCGCACGCTCGATATCACAATCATAGTTCACAAACAAGTCAACCATGAAACTCGGAGCTCGCGCAAGCCCACTCAAATACTCCACCATCGTCTCCCGCGCATCCGGTCCTCGTATACCACCTTCCATTCCCAATTTCTGACGCGTCCGAATCGGTACCGGCGTGCTCGTTCCCGATGCATGACCCGCGCTACCCGCGCCAGGTGTACTCACGGTAGACGCCACCGATGCAGTTCGTTTGAGAACTGACGGCGTCGACGGAATTCCGTCGTACAGAACTGGATCAACCCCTGGATCTCGTGGAATCTCAATCTGAAGGTATAGACATGAAATCACATATGACAAAAGCAACTCTTGCTGTAACTTGAGATGTTTATGCATCGTATGCAAAATCGTGGACGACACTCGTAGCGAAGTCTGCAAGATCTGAGGCGAGTCTAGTCGAATCAGCTGGAATAGGTGCCGGCACAGATCGTCAACCGCGAGCGCTCGAAGTGACTTGTGTGCTGCAATTGTAGACCCTGACACTTCAAACGCAACGTCAATTATCCGCAACGCCATCACGCGCATCATATCAGTATGTTCTCGGTCATGCGGATCTAGCAATGAAATCAACACCCGCAACAGTTCACGAATCGAAGGAAGCCCGTATGGCTGCAGATCAACATCGGCGTATGGATCATGCTCCTTTGCCGTTGCACTGCTCGTCGGGAACTCTGACATTGACATTGCAGGCGAGCTGAATGCCGGTGATAACGGAGGTTCAAGACTATCACCGCCAATTTCGGGCGCTAAACTCGTCGCGATCTCGTTCATCTGTGCAGTCGTTGATGTTCCTGCTGCAACTGCTGTCGGATCAGTCACCAGTGCTGACGGCGTTGAGGATGCAGTCATCTCTTCTTTTTTGGACTCGTCTGTTTCCGGCTCGACCTGCTTCAATTGCTCGAATACTTTTTGGCACATCGTCGTCATGGACATTTCCGCAGACCGACGAAGCATTTCGCTAAGACGCATCTGGCAGCACATGCTCAAACCGGTTTCCATCATCTCACATACACTTTCATCAGAAAGTAAGTCACCGCCAACACCACACATCATCGATTCCATCAAACGCAAGATTCGAAGTAACACGACCTCGTCTTGCGACGAGTCAGATGCCTCGAAGCGGCAATGTGTGATGGCGGACGACAGAAGCTGCATGGCGAGGGACAGGCGGGGAGAAGTTAAAGAAATGATGCGGTAGGAAAAGAATTTGGTGATGGCGTTTAACGCAAGGGAAGTTATATGTCCGGTGATTGAGGACGAGCGAATGACTTGGAGGAACGGATGGAATAGGGACGGGGTGTCGAATGTGGAGATGTCTGCTGATTAGTACTGTGTTCGTCAATTATCAATCAAAGCTTACCTCGGCATTCAGATAGATCCGCGCGGAGCTTTGCAAAGCTTGCCATGAGTGGATTATCCTTCTCCAATTAGCATTGCCAAAGTCCAAGTTCAATCAGAACAAAGCAGCAAAGACATACCAACGACGTTCTTGTCCTTTTTGACCGTAGCCCAAGCCGTGCAATCAGCCCATTATCCTCAGGCTCCTCTGCTGGTGTTCCCAAAATTGCAGCAATACCAGACTGCGCCCACCGTGCGTTCTTACGCATTGCAGAAGTGATGGTGATGCACTCATTGATAACGAGCGATACAGCGGAGATAGAGATCGAGCGACTTTGATTGAACGACGATACTCGAGGAGGCAAAGCGGACGAAGACCCGCGGGACGGGGTTGTGTCTTCTGAAACTGGCGCCATTGTGCTGTTTGATCCAGCTTAAGACCTCGGTCGTGGCTGCGGAAAAGAGACGAGTGGTGGTCGAGATGCTCGCAGCTGCGGGGGCAGTGCGCACACTTAGAATGCAGATGACCAACGCCGACGAGTCTCACGACCAAGCGACGTAATCGAGCAGTTTAGACCCACCAAAAAACAGCCAAATGCACAAAATTGTCGGCCACGATTTGGTTAATAAGATACCGAAAGTCGGAGGAAAGGAAAAGCTGTTAAGGACGGTCGAGGTGGGGGATAGATACAGTATACTAACCCGACGTGGTCGAGTTTCGACAATCGCCGTCTTGTTTTGGGAGAAAGAACACCGCTCCCAATGTTCGAACTGCGCGATCCGACGTGTCGAGATACGGTCTATGGATTCTAGTTTTTATTGCTCTATCATCAGTTAAAACGAAGTTTAACATCTCTTTATTTTACATTATTCAAATATAAAAGTACAATAGTATACATAGTCCACAATCTCAGATCAGATGCAGATTAACACCGGTAGAGATACGGCGTAGATTGGCGTCGGTCCATGGCATCCGAACTGCGTGAATGATCTCCAAAACGACCCAACCGACTAAACAAATCTGTGTTGATAATGTGTTGATGCCATGAACAGCCGCAAAAGAAGCGTATCCGCATCAGGTATTGTGAACCGCGTGTAATGGACTCTTAGCCTGGAGATATGCAGGAACACTTTTTGTCTGTACACTCGGATGGCACATCAAGATCTTCAGCTCGTCACTCACGCATTCGCTAAAACAAGCAGCAACTCCAGACGCGATGACACTTGCTGCATCCAACAATACCGCGCTTTCAACCGATGCAATCGCTGAAAATGTGTCCGATACAACGCGCTCAATGTACTCTTTGTCGATACCCTCTGGCAAAGGCGTAGTCATTTTAACAAGCTGTCGAACAATACTCACCATGTAGCACGCAGCTCGTCCCACCACAATTGGCGGCACATTCTCCGCATTTTCCAAAATTGACTTACATGTACCAATCAGTTTCGGACAGAGTCGTGAAATACTCTGCGCATCTTTGATCACAAGGCATGTAGCCATTTCAAGGGCGTAGATACTGACTGCCGACATCTCCTGTCCAGAAACTGCCCCTCCGCCGCTGCTCGCACTCGTCAACATTGGATTGACTAAAGCCTCATGGGTGTCACCTGACCGACTAGCAACTGGTGCACTGTTATTCTTGTGTATGTATAACCCGTGTACTGCATTGGTTTGAGGCGGCGACGTCGTCGGTGGCATTGTTGCCGTCGGCGCCAGACCCGGTCTGTCGCTTTGAGCTGCATCAGCACCAATCGAGCCACGCTGCTCAAGCTTCGTGATCACTGAATGCTCTAGAAATGCAAAAAATACATGCTCAACTTCATTCGGTGAAAGCGCTAGTACGCTGTCGAATACCTCGTTGAGATTACATGAATTCACACAATCAACCGTACACAACGTGCTTTCAAGCTCCTCATCTGACGGCTCAGGCGGTCCGTCTACCGCGTAGCTTGACAAATACGACGACAGAGCCGAAAACAAACTGCTTTCTTTCGGGTCATTCCGCTTGATCACGTTCGCCGGCTTGATCACAGGAATCGCAGGAACTTCGAGTATATTCTGCAACTCTGAAAAATGCGGAGATATCAGTGAATTTGCAAACAAATTCAACCAAATACTGATAATCTCATGCCATCCTTGTCGAATCAAACGCTCGTTTCCGCGTACGACCCGGAATAGCACCACTGTCGCAAGTTGCGCTTTATAATTTCGTCCAAATTGAACAGAAAGTTCACTCACCGTTAGACTACTTCCATCCACTTGAATCTCCGTCGAATGCGCAAGTGACGCAGCCGATGGCTCGCCAGACAGTGTCGAAATCTTCGAAAGACAAAGCACAATGTGATCAAGAACCTCACTCAACCCATACTTTGTCGCAATACGCGCACAATGATCAAATCCCTTGATCACCCGCATAAACACCATATCATCCGTCGCGTTCGTAAACACATACGCCAGCGTCGTCACAATCGGCTTCCATACAGCTCTAAACATCTCCGCATCGTACGCGCTGGTATGATCACACAATATCATTTCACCCGCGTAATCCGCTTTTTGAAGTAAATCCTTCCACGCATACTCCATTCCAGCTCGATTATCATGCTCTTCCGGCATAATGATCTCCGTCGTTCGAATGGCCTCGTATATCTTGCGCAAATACTCCGGCTCAAAATCACTGTTATCATTCACTGATCGCAAATTGCTCTTGTACGATTCAAACGTCATGCGCTCGCGAACTTGCGGATTATGTTGATCCACATTCAACATGATCATTGAATAACTCAGCACAAACGCAGCATCTTTATTCGCCACTTCTTTCGGCTCAAATTCACAGTACCGTTCCGAGAATTTCTCAAGAATACGCTCAATCTGTTGCGACTCGCCCGGCAATCTAAACGCTCCCAACAACTCACGCATCGCAATATCAATCCGCTTATCCTTGAAATCAAAACTATCAATAAAATGATCCATGATCTCTTTATTCGCCGGCTTCGCAATGAACTCTCCCAAAATCTTCTTGTTCACTCGTGAAGTCCGTCGAAGATACTGCGCAATGGCTTTCGTACTTCCACCATCTGCAATAATCCCACTTTCCACAAGAAACTTAATGCCTTCTTTCGTGTTTTGGTTGAACAGCGCTGCTCCTTTGATTGCAAGTTGCTTCTTCAACCGTTGCGCCTTCAGCTCCTCTCGTGTGGGGTATCCCGATAGCGAAATTCGCGGCATCTCAAGACGATCCGCCATGAATGACAAAAACGAAAGCAATGCATCCAAGCAAAGCGGTGGCACATTCGGCGTCGACCACGTTGCCGCGTCTGGAAACGCGTTCTACCCAACCATTAGCAAACTCATTCCAATTCCCATATCATCATATACTTACTCTACTCAGCATTCCCACCAGATCGCCACACAAATCCGCACGCTCGATATCACAATCATAGTTCACAAACAAGTCAACCATGAAACTCGGAGCTCGCGCAAGCCCACTCAAATACTCCACCATCGTCTCCCGCGCATCCGGTCCTCGTATACCACCTTCCATTCCCAATTTCTGACGCGTCCGAATCGGTACCGGCGTGCTCGTTCCCGATGCATGACCCGCGCTACCCGCGCCAGGTGTACTCACGGTAGACGCCACCGATGCAGTTCGTTTGAGAACTGACGGCGTCGACGGAATTCCGTCGTACAGAACTGGATCAACCCCTGGATCTCGTGGAATCTCAATCTGAAGGTATAGACATGAAATCACATATGACAAAAGCAACTCTTGCTGTAACTTGAGATGTTTATGCATCGTATGCAAAATCGTGGACGACACTCGTAGCGAAGTCTGCAAGATCTGAGGCGAGTCTAGTCGAATCAGCTGGAATAGGTGCCGGCACAGATCGTCAACCGCGAGCGCTCGAAGTGACTTGTGTGCTGCAATTGTAGACCCTGACACTTCAAACGCAACGTCAATTATCCGCAACGCCATCACGCGCATCATATCAGTATGTTCTCGGTCATGCGGATCTAGCAATGAAATCAACACCCGCAACAGTTCACGAATCGAAGGAAGCCCGTATGGCTGCAGATCAACATCGGCGTATGGATCATGCTCCTTTGCCGTTGCACTGCTCGTCGGGAACTCTGACATTGACATTGCAGGCGAGCTGAATGCCGGTGATAACGGAGGTTCAAGACTATCACCGCCAATTTCGGGCGCTAAACTCGTCGCGATCTCGTTCATCTGTGCAGTCGTTGATGTTCCTGCTGCAACTGCTGTCGGATCAGTCACCAGTGCTGACGGCGTTGAGGATGCAGTCATCTCTTCTTTTTTGGACTCGTCTGTTTCCGGCTCGACCTGCTTCAATTGCTCGAATACTTTCTGACACATCGTCGTCATGGACATTTCCGCAGACCGACGAAGCATTTCGCTAAGACGCATCTGGCAGCACATGCTCAGACCGGTTTCCATCATCTCACATACACTTTCATCAGAAAGCAAGTCACCGCCAACACCACACATCATCGATTCCATCAAACGCAAGATTCGAAGTAACACGACCTCGTCTTGCGATGAGTCAGATGCCTCAAAGCGGCAATGTGTGATGGCGGACGACAGAAGCTGCATGGCGAGGGACAGGCGGGGAGAAGTTAAAGAAATGATTCGGTAGGAAAAGAACTTGGTAATGGCGTTCAATGCAAGTGAAGTCATGTATGCAGTTGTCGAAGACGAGCGAATAACTTGGAGGAATGGATGAAAGAGGGACGGAGTGTCGAATGTGGAGATGTCTGCTGATCAGTACTGTGCTCGTCAATTATCGATCAAAGCTTACCTCGACATTCGGACAGATCCGCGCGGAGCTTTGCAAAACTTGCCATGAGTGGATTATCCTGCTTTGGTTAGTATTAAGAGAGTTGAGTCTCATTGGAGAAACCAACAGAAACATACCAACGACGTTTTTGTCCTCCGTGGCCGTAGCCCAAGCCGTGCAATCAACCCATTGTCGTCAACTTCATCCGCTGGCGTACCCAGTATAGTGGAGACTCCGGACTGTGCCCATCGTACGTTCTTCCTCATGGCTGAAGTGATGGTGATGCACTCATTGATGACGAGCGACACAGCGGAGATTGAAATCGAGCGGCTCTGGTTGAAAGACGATACGCGCTGAGGTAACGACGAGCTCCCGCGTACATGGGCTGTATATTCCAATTGATCTGTTGCTGCCATTGTGTCCTTAACAGCTGTAATAAGTGTGCTGTCTTGTGCGAATGTGTGTAGAATCTAAGACAAGCTGCAGATGCCCAGCTGAGTAGTGATGGCGACGGCGGATTAGTCGCGAAAATCACGAGCGTCACAAACAACCGTGTGTAAGGAGAGTAAGTAGCAAAAACTGTAAGACGCGCCAACTCCAGGCGCAATCTTCTATACAAAGATCGTCGTCAGAAGACCTGGAAGTAAAGGAGTTGGTTGATATGCGAATGGGGTGGATCCTGATATCTGCGCTCGGGCTTCGGTAATCTTGCCTTGTTCTGGGGACAATAATGCTTACTCCCAATCTTCACCCCACGATGTCGCACTCGGAGGTCGGAGAATAGAGAGTCAGTCGTTCGGGCGGAGCACTTTTCTACGTACTGTATCCGCAAAGTGGCTTCAACCGTGCAGCGAGTTCTTGTAAAGCAACTTCGTTCCTTACTACCAAGTTGATTGATTTATATGATTCACTAGCGATGACATTATTAGCGTGAGATGTCTTCTTTCGATGGCTACTCGGTTCATCAAGCCCATTATACGCTTGCCGCAAGACTCCGACTCTGGGTGTAATGACACGGTGTGTACCAGCGCGTTGCCGTCCAGTGTCATCAAGGCAATGATGCGAGTGCGTAAGCTCGTCTTAAATCGTAGGTCGTTACAGGTCAATCATGAATCAAATCGCTGTTACTATCAAATCAGTCTACATCTGGTCTTGGGGCACCAGCCCACAATGAAATAGCCATATTCTTGTTCTCATGTGTCTTCAAATACTTTCGAGCGCTCAGTATACATGAAGCCTCTTCCATCTCGTATTTCTCGTCCTGGTCCATGGACATCCAACGTCTGATTGCATCGTACACTTGCGTTTTCGGATGTACCCAAGGGTGGTTTTTTTTGTAGATATTGAGCGATCCGGGCGTCCTTTAACGACGTGACCGCGAACGTGAGATCGTCGGCAAAGGCAGCAATCTTGAAAGACAACTCGGCCGGCGTGCTGTCCGCGAGACGGAAACGAATTCCAATCAAAGTAGCATCAAGTGGCCGTCCAAGCTGCAGCTCATTCGGGTCCGAGTCCATCTGGGCATCGTCGTCTGGATCGACTGCGACTAGCTCAGGCGATGACGCAATCTCCCAATCAATATTGTCTTGAATAAACACTTGTTCTCGATGTTCAATCTCCTGTTCAGTGGCTGCTTCGTGCGACTGCATTGCGCGCCCTCTTCGCTCTCTGTCTTCGATGCTGAAATATGTATGAGGAGCATGACCGCGGTGATTGGCAAGACAGTTTTTCAAAACGCAGCACTGAAGGTGGGAAATCCGGCCACTCGCATCGCGAGGATTCCTGAATAGTAAATCATCCTCGTTCACATGTGAATGCATAATCATCATTCGCGCCCGACAGTGCTGTTCGTACACTTCAGCACGAGCGGGATTAGCAGTCGATTTTTTTTAATTGATCTGCATTGAAGGAAGTATATAGGTTACCGGCAAAGGTTGAGTACATATGCTGAAAACACGGTATATAACTTCTCTTTGTTATCAACTCTCCAGCTGCGACCATACCTAGGAGAAAGCACAGTGTCCCGTCTGCTCCGCTCTCGTTAACCTCCTATGGACTTATTTAGTACCGTGGTAGGAGACTACACAGGAATCATAAGTGTTGCAGTTGAAGCTTACTTTTTTACTGCGAGTGATGAAGGTGGTTAAGCTTGCGCGGATGGAGGAATCTCTGTGTTGTTCGCGGCGGTGGGGCTCGAATCGCGAAGCCCCCGGCGAAAACGGAAATGCGGAGATGCCGGCCTGGAGGCTCCGCGGGGCCCCTTCAGTTGCGTAAAAACTGCAAAAAAAAAAACACAAGGCGGAGGAAAGGCGGATGCTCGGTCGTCGACGATTGAAATAAAAAATGCCTGTGAACTTGTAGGTACAGCGCACAGCTGCTTTGCATGCTACAAACAGCAGTTACAGTGTCCTCTTTTGCTCTACTTGCTTCTGCGAACATGGAAATACATACATATATTCTACATATACATCGATACTAAGAACACCAGTAAAAAAAAACAAACGGTAACAGAAAACTGACGGTAAGAAAACCAATTATGGAACCACAGGCGATAAATAGAGAATTCTCACCGTCTTTAGATACTGTCGTGTTGTACGTACCACGTAGTCGGATGTGTACTACTACTGCTGCTGCTGTTGGTAGTCACTGCTGATTTCGCGATTGTCAACACCACACGAGATCTGTAAATATGTAATTAAAATCCTGATAACAGATTAATACTTCGTCACAATTCAACTTCACACGGAATCCAAAAGCGTTACTAAAACACAAAATCAAACTAATAAAAAAAAACACCGTGGCAAACCGTTTAATAATGAGTGTAGCAAAGTGGATGATGAGAATGATGATGATGGCAATGCCTGAGTGTACGGATCATGCTTGTACCGCTGCTGCTCGTTGCCTTTTCGCTGCATCTTTGGCCTAAATTAAAAAAAGGGCGGTCCAGAAAGCACGTTCCCTGACTCTTGCAAGTCAGAGAACGACGCTATTCCAGACGTGCCGATCAAATGTTAATCAAACTTGTCCCCCTACCAAAATATATGTTCCAGCCCCCCACGAAAAAAAGAAAAACACAAAAAACTGAAACAAAGGAAAAGGAATCGGCGCACCTCTGCGTCCCCAATTTTTCGCTTCGACTTCTTCTGGCGTTCGGGCTTGGACTCGCCGGGTTCAAACACATAGTCGGGTAGATCAAAGCTGCATTACGTGTCAGCACTCTGCCTTGCGGCCCGATTCGCATGAGGTTACACTTACTTGCGCACGTTCCGAACTGAAATGCAGTACGTGTCATCATTGTACTCTGGCCAAGATCTGCACATTTCGTAAAACTCCTTGCAAGGGTATTGAATATCAAGCTGCTTGTTTTTCGCTAATGTCAAACCCGTTAGTACCATTAACTCCAAATGGAAAACGTGTTGTGGTCAAGTTCCGTACGATCAAGTTTGATGTCAAGTCCGATAAAAAATGTCGTGGTGTATACAACAATCTTGTCCTTTGTATCCGGCGCCTCGGTCTTCTGCGCTTCTCCATTCTCTTCGCTCTTCTTCGCTCCCTCCAAGTCCGCCTCCTTCGTCATCGCCGCCTCTTGCTGGAGTCCATCCGCTATCCGCTTCGCTTCCTCTTCATCGGCGCAATAGTGGATCTTGTTGTACTCCTTCACAAACGGATGTGCAAGTTCAATACTGTCAATCCATTCAAGTTTGTTCACCAGCAATCGCACCTTACTCTCAACAAGACCAGACCATCGAAGTTGTTGCTCTGCTGTTCCTTTAGAAGACGCATAGATTGCAAGATAGTACTTGTACCGGAAAAAGAAATCATGTTTGGTGAACAAATCCGCCCATTGTCGCTTTCCAATCATAATTTCAGTCATAAGATCGCTTCCCCTCTGCAGTTCAGACGTGATGACTTTCTGCGTCGATGCGCAAACGTTGTGAGTAGCGCACATAGACGGATACGCAGGTGTGATGATAGGCATGCGATGAGCACGATCTTGTGCGTATAGCCGCGGGTTCCAGACTCGAACTTGCAGAGGTCCGTCCTCAATTGGCTTTAGCATAACCGGCTGCGGCCAACTCCACTTCGTCAAAATGTTGAAAAACTTGCTGATGATAGTCGCAGCAACCGCGTTAGGGTACAGTTGACAAATTCGTGCAACAAGCATAGCCCAGGCGACACCACCCGGAAATCCCATGATGTTGGAGTAGATCGCACGCTCTGGCATAATGTTAGCAACAAACCAATCGGGTCTTACATAGTAACTCACTCTTCGCCCAGAGCTTGATAGCTCTCAAAGCATGTTTAAATACCGTGGTCTGCGGTACCAGTGCCAAGATTTCGTCAGTAACACGGGTTCCATTGAGCGATCGCAAATCCTTCTCGTCAAGATTTCTCAGCAAATTCTTGTCCTCAAGCGTAAGTGTTCGTGGAACTTGCGCGATATCCAGCTTCGCGCAGATTAAATCGATGGAAATTCCAGAAAACTTGATCTTAATAATTGGTACAAATGCATCTGGCACAGCAGCAATCTCATCAAGTTCCGGTCGTCGCCGCAAAATCTTTTGAAAAGTATCAAAGAAGTTCTCACGAGTGACGTGCTTCGGCACGACAACAAGCGTGTCAATATCTGATCCGGGTCCATAAACACCAAGACGGTACGACCCAAATGTAAAGATCTTGCCACCTGCTTCTCGCGCCATGGCCTCGGTCATTCCCTTCTGCATACTCACTGTTCGCACAAACTCTTCCGCCATCTCCTGCATCTTGCCGAGAACCTCAACTCTGCTTCGCGTCAGTTTACCTCCCACCATTACTCCAAACATGAAATTGGAAAACCCACCTCTTTTGCGACTCGGATTCAGACTCAAAACTGCCTTGCCGCTTGAGCTCAACAATCAGCTTGCCATCCATTGCAACCTCGCTTTCCGACGGTAATGCCGTCGAGATAGGGGGAGTCACACCCCATGTCTTCGTGGTTCCCGTACTTTGCACCAATATCAGTATCCCGGACCTTTTAAAATAAGAAAGCACATACCTGTTCATCGTGAACTACGCGTAGCTATTTGATGCTTGAACAAACAGGCGTCAAAGGTGACTGTGTTCGGGTGCAGAATTGCTGCGATATACTTGCATGTTTGTGAGGACGTCCAGCATTTTGAAGTTGCCACTATGAAACGGTACACAGCACTTATACTTACTTACGATCCCGCTCAAGATCTGAGGACCTTAAATAAAGCGTTCAAACAAGGGGGGGGGGGGGGGGGGGGGGGGGGGGGGGGGGGGGGGGGGGGGGGGGGGGGGGGGGGGGGGGGGGGGGGG
>JANIWG010000114.1:0-42387 GCA_030705025.1 Myxozyma udenii
CCCCCCCCCCCCCCCCCCCCCCCCCCCCCCCCCCCCCCCCCCCCCCCCCCCCCCCCCCCCCCCCCCCCCACTCCTCACTCCACTCCTCACTCCACTCCAACCTCCTCTCCAACATGGTCGCCCCCGACGCCCTCAACTACGACGACCACACCACCCAGGCCCCTTCCACCGTCCTCGGCCACGTCGACCAAAAGGCCCACCCCTCCATCCTCCAGCGCCTCAAGCAAAAGCTCCTCACCAAAGACGGCTGGCTCGGCGACTACGACTACGCCTACCTCTTCACCCCCCGCATCCCCTTCCTCACCCGCTCCCGCCGCTCCGGCCCCTTCTTCGGCCTCAATGACCGCCTCCCCATCGTCCTCTCCATCATCCTAGGCTTCCAGCACTCCCTCGCCATGCTCGCTGGCGTCGTCACCCCGGCCCTCATTCTCTCCGGCTCCGCTGGCGCAAACCTCGAAACTGAGCAGCAGCAGTACCTCGTCTCCGCCTCCCTCATCATCTGCGGCATCCTCTCCTCCGTCCAGATCACCCGCTTCCACTTCTACAAGACAAACTACTACCTCGGCACCGGCCTCATCTCCGTCGTCGGCACCTCCTTCGCCACCATCCCCGTCGCTACCGGCGCTTTCGCCCAAATGTACGCAAACGGCACCTGCCCCGTCGCCGCCGACGGCTCCAAGCTCCCTTGCCCCGACGGTTACGGCGCAGTCATCGCCACCACCGCCATGTGCGGCATCTTCGAGGTCGTTCTCTCTTTCACCCCTCCCAAGATCCTCCAAAAGATCTTCCCTCCCATCGTCACCGGCCCTACCGTCCTCCTCATCGGCGTCCATCTCATCGAAACCGGTCTCCAGAACTGGGCTGGCGGCTCCAACGACTGCATGTCTCGTCCCACAGAAGGTATTTTCGCCATGTGCCCCACCATCAACGCTCCTCATCCTCTTCCCTGGGGCTCCGCTGAGTTCATCGGTCTCGGCTTCTCGGTTTTCGCGACAATCATCATCTGTGAAAAGTACGGCTCCCCCATCATGCAGTCCTGCGCCGTCGTCGTCGGTCTTCTCGTCGGCTGCATCATCGCTGGCGCCTGTGGCTACTTTGACCGCTCCGGTATCGACATCGCTCCCGCCGCTACTTTCCTCTGGGTCCACACCTTCAAGCTCAGAATCTACTCCCCCATCATTCTCCCCATGCTTGCCGTCTACCTCGTGCTCATGATGGAGGCCATTGGTGACATCACTGCCACTTGCGATGTTTCTCGTCTCGAGGTCGAAGGCGAGGTCTACGAGTCTCGCATCCAGGGTGGTGTTCTTGCCGACGGTCTCAACGGTATCCTTGCCGGCCTCATGACCATGACTCCCATGTCCACTTTTGCTCAGAACAACGGTGTCATCTCGCTCACAAAGTGCGCAAACCGCTCCGTCGGCTACTTTTGCTGCTTTTTCCTCATCGTCATGGGTATCTTTTCCAAGTTCGCCGCTGCTCTCGTCGCTATCCCGTCCGCTGTCCTCGGCGGCATGACCACTTTTCTCTTCACCGCCGTCGCTGTCTCCGGTCTTCGCATCATCTCAACCGTTCCTTTCTCCCGTCGCAACCGCTTCGTCTTCACCGCCTCCCTCGCTCTCGGCTTTGGCGCTACCCTCGTTCCCGACTGGTTCGACTACTTCTTCACCTACGAAGGCGACAACCACGCTCTCAAGGGTCTCCTTGACGCCGTCTCACTTATCATGGAAACCGGCTTTGCTCTCACTGCGTTCATGGCTCTTATTCTCAACTTGATCATTGATGAGGAAGCTCCTGAGGAGGAAGCTGTTGAAATTGATGCTATCGTCACCTCGACTCAGTCAAACATGCAGGGCTCGGATATCGATACTATTGTTCCTCACCATCAGCAGCAGCTTACTCTGGATGAGAACGAGAAGTCTATCGTTGAGGATGAAAAGTTGTAATTTGCAATCATTTTGTTTATTTTTAATTTTTTTTCTCTTTTCTTTGTTGGTCAGGTTTTTTTTTTTTTTCTTTCTTTTTCTGTATGGTAACTTTGCTATAATTATTCAATTCAAAGGGAGTATAACTATAATAATCTTAATCTCACACTTGTACATCATCACTAGCCTTTTCGATAACCTCGGCCTGCTTCGCCATCTGCATACTCCGATCAAAATACAAATTCGGATGCGTCACGCTTTCCATACCAACGCCTGTTCCAAGCAACGGTTTAACGCCATGAATATGACGATGCGTTTCCTCAAACACACGAGTACACGCCACATGATACTGTTTCGCCTTGACGTCCTCTTTAATCTGCCGCAAAACTCCGGAATCAGTCATCCCGATCCCTTGTAACGCAACCACCAGATTCTCGTCGGAAAACGTCCGATACGGACAGCCGTGATGATCAAGCGGACCGGGTTGCGCGTCACTGAGAATCTGCGCACACGACAATGGCCGGTAATTCTTCCTCGCGCCTTCAAGACCGTAGTTATGTCGAATGTTGTACCGATACTCCTTACTAAACTTCTCGTCCGTCACTTTTCCTGCAAATCCAGACCGCCAAAATATAAGCGCCTCGTCAATCGACAGCCCGATTCCTTTAAGGAAAAGACCGTATTGTTGACGCGCAAAGTATTTCAAGTGGTGATCATGTCTCAACGCTTCGTGCATCGTGCGCATACAAAGTGGGAAATGCTCCCGTGCAAGCTCGTCAACTTGTCCTGCTTTCACACCAATCCCGTTCCCGTTCCCATTCCCTCCAAACGAATTATCAGGGCTGTACTCTGGCGGCACAAATCCTTTCGACAAGTGATCTAGAATCGGAACAAGTCTCGTATCCTCATCAAGCCTCGGCAGTGCTCGCGCAGTCTTATCCAATGCTTTTATCAGCTTTGCAGCAAATTCAGAAAGCACAAGTGTAAGTTGTAACGACGCAGGCACGTACGCGTCACCATGATGCACAAATACCCGCCGTGATTCCACGAGCTCAGGAACGCGTTCAAACGGAACTTTGAAGTAATTCTCCGCAAGCACAGTTTTCTCCGTCGGAACACTGGAGGACTCTGTCGCAAATATAAGGTGCTCAAGCTGTGCGCGTTTCTCCTCTTCACTAACTGATGTCCATCCGAAATCATACCGCGTCAAAAGTGATTGCTGCTCTCGCGCATCAGCACCACTGTACCGGATCCTAAACAGCGTTGTTTCCGCGCTCACGAATCGCCGACGTAATTCCTCACTACCTCGTCAGCCCCATCCACGCGTTTTCAGAAACGGAAAACTCACCTTCGGCAAAACGCAAGACGTAGAATAAAATGCGAATAATGATCCTTCTTCCTCTCCGCATCCAACACCGCGCTCTTCGCGCCCACGTTTTTCCCCATCGGATTCGGACTCAACGGCATATACTTCTCCGCTGCTTTCCTCACAATCTCTTCAGTCTGTTTAAACGACTTGCTTTTAAACGCGCATGTTTCAACTTCACCCAAAACTCGCAACCTGTCCACTGCCCATTCTTCAAATTGATCAAGCGTTATCTCGGAAAGCGGAGGCGTGAGATACATGTTCAATCTGTCGGGGTAGTCTTGCTCGCGCACTACTTCGGTGCCAAAGTTTGTGCGCTCGTGTACGCGTCGTTTCTGTGCGCGAAACATCTCGTCTTGTTGTGTTGGTGGGTGTTTCTGGTGGTGATGGTGGTGGGGGTGAGGAGAGAAGAACGCGTCGCGTCGCGTCGTCGCGTCGCGTCGTCGCGCCGCGGACGTTGAACTTGACGCGTCAGTCGCCGCACGCGTTCTCGACCTCGCTCACACCCTTTACGGGGTCCGTAGCACTGCACGTCCTTCATCCAGCTTAATATATCTCGAGAGTCTCGACTGCGCGTTTCCGACCATTGAAAGTCCTCGGGGAACACGTTACATAATGGCCGAGATAGGGAATGGAAGTGACACGGGATTACCTGGTGTCGTAGGTGAGACGCCGTCGTCGGTGCCTGTTGCGTCAAAAGAGCCGGAAAAGGGGATGATTTCGAAAATGTTAGAGTCGAATCCGTATTTTACTGCTGTGAGTTTTAATGTTTTTTTTTTTTGTAAGAGTGAGGATTGTGTTGACAATGCGATACTCAGGGATTTGGATTGATGGGCCTTGGAGTTGTGTTAGCAGCAGGTCGACAAGTTGTTGTACGGGGGTCTACGTTCTTGTACCAGCAAATGCTGGTCGACCTTGAAATCCCGTCAAAGGATAAGTCGTATACCTGGTTTCTTGATTGGATGGCACGCGAGTCTGTAGCTGGTAGTGGTGGGAATCCGGGTGAAGTTGCTAGAGTGGGGAGTGGACTTCGCGGCAAGATTCTGACGATGCGGAATCGGCTTTCCTCGTCACATCATTTGAGCGTACAGACAATGTATAAACAACATGATAACGGGAGCGTGACGACTAATTTCAATCTTGTTCCTGGTCCAGGAAAACATATTCTTCATTATAAAGGGGCGTATATCCAAGTCAATCGAGAACGATCTGCGCGGTTAATGGATCTTACGTCTGGTACTCCGTTTGAGACAATCACATTGACAACGTTATACCGAGATCGGGATATATTTCGGCAATTGTTGCAGGAAGCTAACGAGATGGCTGTGAAGAGGCAAATTGGAAAAACAGTCGTGTATGTCTCATGGGGTCCTGAATGGAGGCCGTTTGGACAACCGAGAAGGAAAAGAACGCTCGATAGTGTTATTTTAGATGACGGAGTTGGCGAGAGAATTGCGGATGACGTGAGAGATTTTTTAAAGAGCGGACAGTGGTATTATGATCGTGGAATTCCGTATCGAAGAGGATACCTTCTTTTCGGGCCGCCTGGAAGTGGCAAGAGTTCGTTCATCCAGGCGTTGGCTGGTGAATTGGATTATAATATCTGCATTTTGAATCTGTCGGAGCAGAATTTGACAGATGATAGGTTGAATCATTTGATGAATCATATACCCGAGCGGAGTATTTTATTATTGGAAGACATAGATGCTGCGTTTAATAAACGCGAGCAGACAGATGAGTCTGGATTCAAGCTTTCGGGAGTTACGTTTTCGGGATTACTGAATGCGCTAGATGGCGTGACGTCGTCAGAAGAGCGTCTTATTTTCATGACCACGAATCATCCAGAAAATCTTGATCCGGCGTTGATTCGACCTGGCCGAGTCGATGTTCGGGAGTTGATTGACAATGCATCACCGAGTCAGATTCGACGGATGTTTCTCAGATTCTACGAAGGTGCAGAGGAACAGTGTGAGAGATTTGTTGACGCTGTACAAAAATTGGACGTGCCGGTTAGTACGGCGCAGTTGCAGGGTTTGTTTGTGTATAATAAGCAGGCGCCAGAACAGGCGATTCAGATGGTTCCATTGTTGAAAGGACCGTGATGTACATACATATGAGGATCAAATCACAAAAATAAAAAATAAAAAAATAACATAATTAGATGCGATACGTTTAAACGTACTGGCTAAGCCATCTGATACCTTCTCCGTATCCTTGTCGCATCACAACAGAGCACATAAACACCTCAATCGGTCTGATGTTATCAAGCGGGACTTTGCCCTTTCCTGTAGTTTGGTACAAACCAAGCGCCATACGAAGTTCGTCTTCGGAAATCGCACCAGGAGCGTCGATCTTGTTACCAAGAACAAGGAATGGAACTTTGTTAAGCTCCTCAATCGCAAGAAGAGCATCAAGCTCAGCTTTGCTCTCAGCCAACCGATCGACATCAGCAACATCAACAAGAAACACGATTCCGTTCACTTCAGGGAAATAATCTTTCCACAACCGACGCGCTTGTTGATGACCGCCGAGATCAAACGTGGTGAATTTGACATTCCCGATCGCGAGTTCCTCAGATGCTTTAGTCAAAGTCGTCAGCTTATAACCTCACACAAGATGAATTAAAAAAAGACGGATGACGTACTCGGGTGAAGCGTGGGCTGGAGCGTCGCCAACCGGTCATTCTTAAGCATGTGAAGCAACGTGGTCTTGCCTGCGTTATCGAGACCGAGGAAGAGCAACTTTGCGTGCTTGTTGAGCAGTCCAAGCGACGACAAAACGTCGTAAACTAAAAAATTGTAAGAGATAAACCAGAATTAACAGTAAGACACCAACAAATACTTACACCAGTTGAGAATAAACATCGTTAATGCTGGGTCGGTCGGTTAGTGATGTGGCTGCGGACAATCTGGACACCGCCAAAACGAGCACGAACTGACCTTATACCACAATACAAAACTAACAAAAACTTAGTGAACAAAAGCTCAATTAAAATATCAAGGATCTGCACACGTTTTTTTCTATCGTTCGGAATCTCAACTCACTCAACAAAGGGTGGGCCAGAACATCGCGGCGACTTCGCGCTGCTTCCACAACCGCAGTTCCACAACACCCTCGCAAATGTCAGCACAATTAAGGTTTTACTCCCGCCGCGCCGCGCTTTTCAATTTTTTTTTGTTCAGGTTCAAGTGTGCACAAAAAGCAAACTTATCACAAACTTCTCTTTATCGACTCCAGAAGCAACAGCACCAGCCATGTCTGAAAGCGGAGTACAGTTTCTGCTCTACGAAGAGCCTACGGGTTATGCGTTGTTTGAGGTCGCGCTGCAGCCTGAGGCGATCGGTGCGCGTTTGAAAGAGGTTCAGGAAGCGTCATCGGATCTCGCAAAGTTCAGCAAGATCGTCAACCTTGTTTCGTTCGCGCCATTCAAAGGTGCCGCGCACGCGCTTGAAAATGCGAACGATATCGCAGAGGGAAATTTGAATGAGTACCTCAAAGATCTGCTTGATCTGAACTTGCCCAAGAAGGCGAAGAAAGCGTCAAAGAAGCATAAAATCGTGCTTGGTATTTCGGATATCAAACTTGCGGCGGCGATTAAGGAGCAGTTCCAGGGCGTTGAGTGTGATACTTCTGAGATTGTCCAGGATTTACTCCGTGGCGTGCGTCTCCACGGTTCCAAGATTCTCAAGCAGCTCCAGGACGGTGATATTGAGCGTGCGCAACTTGGTTTGAGTCATGCGTACTCGCGCAACAAGGTCCAGTTCAGCGTGCTCAAGAACGACAACCATATCATCCAGGCTATTTCGCTTCTTGACCAGCTTGACAAGGACATCAACACTTTCTCGATGCGTGTTCGTGAATGGTACTCGTGGCATTTCCCCGAACTGTTCAAGATCGTGAGTGATAACTACACCTACTCGAAACTCATCCTCTTCATCAAGGATAAAACTTCGCTTACCCAGGACTCGCTGCACGATCTTGCCGCGCTTGTCAATGACGACGCTGGTGTCGCGCAAAGCATCATCGACGCGGCTCGTGTGAGTATGGGCCAGGATATCTCGGAGCAGGATATGGACAACATTGTGACTTTTGCCGACAAAGTCGTCAACCTTACCGACTACCGTCGTCAGCTCCACGCGTACTTGCTCGAGAAGATGAACACTATCGCTCCCAACTTGTCGGAGCTTATTGGCGAAATGGTCGGCGCTCGTCTCATCTCCCACGCTGGTAGTCTCACAAACTTGTCAAAGTACCCTGCGTCCACTGTTCAGATTCTTGGTGCAGAGAAGGCGCTTTTCCGCGCTCTCAAGACAAAGGGAAACACTCCCAAGTACGGTTTGATTTACCACTCTTCGTTCATTGGTAAAGCTGGTCAGAAGAACAAGGGTCGTATTTCTCGATTTTTGGCAAACAAGTGCACGATTGCTAGCCGAATCGATAGTTTCTCAGATAAGCCATCGTCGAAGTTTGGTACAGTTCTGAAACGCCAGGTCGAAGAGCGTCTCAACTTTTACGAGACTGGCGCACCAATGACGAAGAATACCGATGCTATGCACGAAGCTATCGATATGCCGGATCTGATGGAGGAGTAGGATGCTTTTTGTCTTTTTTTTTTGTAATATATAGTTCTTGTATGTAATTGGTTTGGCTTTTTCTCATTTTTCAATTGTTTGCTGTTGGTTTACTTACGAGAGTAATAAAAAAGTGCTTGCATTCTCACATGTGCTGCGTGCGTGATTACACATAAACAATATTTACACATTAAAACTAGACGTACATTCCGGTTGATCTGATATGGCGTTTTCTGAATTTCTGCAGATCCAGCTGCAACGACGTTTTCAACCCCAACAGTTTAGACATCAATTCCAACACCATCTCGACGGTTTCTTCCTCGACATGCTCATGATCCGGGACTCCATCGCCAGCGACGAGTAGCGCGACCGCGTCGAGGTTTGTAAGATTCGCAAGTTCGAGAAACGATGAAGTTAGATTTGTGACGAAATGAGGTGGCTGAAGGTACATTTCCTGAGGGATGACGTCGTATTTGCGGGTGGAAAGAACTTTGACGTAGCCTTCAGACTCGACGAATTGTGGAGACATCACGATCGTGCGCTCGGGTTTGAGTTCTTCAAGCATGTACAACGCAACAGAGTAGCAGTTTTGTGGCGGTAGTTTGTGAATCCGAACCCAGTGAAAATCAGCAGCTTCATGATACATGAGCGGAATCGTGAGCGAATGAGTCTCAGTCGTCAAACTGATCGAACCCACTTGGATCGACGATGCCGTGACAAGTGGTGCCTCGTCATCGTCGGTCTCTGTCTCGTGAACTGGGAACGGGACAAGCGACGTCAACACTGAGTCGAACGCAGGTGAAACCACAACCAATTTCTGGACGTTGTCACTAGTCAAAATGTTTACTTGTGAAAACGGCTTGGTGTCCTGTAGCGCGGCTTCTTGGACATCGTATAGATCAGCGGCATCGTCGGCTGTTAACTTGTGAGGCTGCTGCTCGTCCTCGTCGGAGGAGGAGTCGTCGTGGAGATTGTGCCGCGAGGGCGGCATGTCCAGCCATGGTTTGAACTGCCGGTTAGTTTAGTACTTTATCTCATCAGTAGAGTACTTACCGGCATTGTTGCTGTTGTTGTGGTGGTGAAGAGGCCGAGTGTGGAGATCCGCGATCTGATATCATCAATCTTCATCAATCCAAGTCCCAAAATCGTGCGGCGACATCCTCGTCCTCCACCACGACCTCTCTTCCCCCCTCCACCACAGCCAAAAGCATGCGATCCGACATCTAACTATTTCCCTTGCTAAATCTCCAGATCTCATTTCAAAAGCCGAATGGCTCCGCCTCGCAAGCGGACGCGCACAACCGACTCTGCCGTCGTCGCCGAAGCAGAACCAGATGCAGACGCAGGCGCAGATACAGCGTCGCCGTCAACGCGATCACGATCCGCTCGCGTCACTCGAGCTCAAACTCGCTCGACTCGGTCCTTGAAAACTCCCATTTCAGACGGCAGCGACGATGCGTCGTATAACAGTAGTGATGGGAGTGAATATGACGACGATCGCGGGACGAAGAAAGGACGAGCACGACGCGCTGTCACGCGGAGGAAACACGTCGATCCAATTGTGATTTCGTCGTCGGATGTCGAAGATACCGCCGCCGCCGCTACTGCTGCAGCTGCTCGTGCGTCAAGCGTGGCTGAAATTGACTCGTCTCCGCAAACACCACGGATACCTCGAGTGGTTCCCCGCGGGAAAGCAAAGAGTCTGGTCAACAGATCACCAACCAAGGCAGCTACGTTACCTGTGACGACGACGTTGCCGACAACGACAGCGACAGCAGCAGCACCACCATCAACAATGCCGAACGCGAGATCGCCGCTAAGACAAGCGTCGTTGGCCGAAGCTTTTCTAAAAAGTCAACCGGCGACAACAACAACAACAACAACAACAACAACAACAACAACGACGACGTCGCCTAGTAAGAATGGATCAGCTACGCAGGATACACGCGGTGCAAATACGCGAAAAGGACACACCAGGCAACTATCACGATCGTCGGTCAAGTCGCTGGGTGCGGACTCAGGAGCTGAGTCGGTGTCGTCTGATTCGGAGGAGGATACGCGGACACGGACTGCGAATTCAGCGCGGGCAAAGCTTAACTCGTTGGCGGCGTCAAAGGCAGCAAGTGGTCCGGTGTTTCGACCGGTGAAATCTGTACCATTTTCAGATGGATTTGGAGCACTGCCGTCGCCGTCAAAGGAGACGGAGCAGGAGCAGGAGCAGGAAAATGTGAATTCATTGTGGACGTGGAAGTATGCACCTACGAATGCGGAGTTACTTGCCCTGCACAAGAAGAAATATGAAGACGTACGGAACTGGTTGGAACGGGCGTTCTCAGGAAAGATTCCACAGGTACGTTTTTTTTTGCACGAGAAGATTTGAGTTTATTAGCTAAAGTGTTTTAGAGAATGTTAGTTCTTTCCGGGCCAGCTGGAAGCTCTAAAACAGCAACTCTGTCAGTCCTTGCTCGCGAGCTTGATTTTGACATTGTGGAGTGGACAGAACCAACGATTCAATCTGCGTTTGGGGATGAATTTCAAAGCTCTTTGTCGCAGCGATTTGCAGATTTTTTGACAAACGTGCAGCGATACGGGTCTGCTACTTTAAAGGAGGAGGAGGAGGAGGACGAAGAAGGGGATGGCATTGTTTTCAAAATTCATAGAGTCACGAAGCAAGAACGACGGAGGAAGAAAATACTGCTTATTGAAGACATTCCACCAGTTTTGACAACGAATCTTGATATGCGCAAAAAGTTTATAGAGTCGATTACTACATACCTCTACTCTGGCGTCGCTTCGTTACTCTCCAAATCAACTGTTCCGCCGCTTGTGTTTGTTATTTCAGAAGTCGAACAACACGGCGATGATCTCGAATCCCGAAGAGGCGCGTATACAGCTGAGAATCTGTTGGGCAGAGAGTTGATGGCGAACAGTCGCGTTACGAAAATCCAATTCAACCCTGTGAACAAGACGCAGATTACCAAAGTGCTAAAGAACATCGCGCTAAAGGAGGGATTAATCAGTAATCCAAAAGTATTTTCCAAACTCGGAGCCAGAAAAAGCAGCAAAAACGCAAGTGAAACAAAGCAAGTCACTGGGTCGTTTCTTGATGTGTTTACGATGCTTTGTGATTTGGGTGATATCCGTGCAGCGATTAATGCGTTGCAGATGTACTCTATCACGCACGGTGCGTTTATTCCCGGAAGCAGAGAGCTATACCTTGACATTTTCCACGCCGTCGGCAAGGTCATTTTCAATAAAGATGACAACTCGCGCGCTGTTGCTGCCGCGGTGACAGAGTCGATTCCGTCAACTAATCTGATTGCGACTCTATTTGAAAACTACGCACCTTCATGCGCTACACCTGATCAACTGCAACGATGTAGTGGACAATGTTCAGACGCAGATATACTCACTTCCTTTGGCGTTTCGCGGAGTAACGATCTCGGAATTGGCGCTTTTGGAAATATGGGATACGCGGGATTCACAGCAGTGGGTGAAATGCTGATTGATCAAAACATGCTGGCTGCGCAATTACTCGTCCAAGGATTGATGAAGAGCTTGCCGAAACCAGTTGTTCGCGTTCCTGTTTCGATAAAGGATTTTGTAGGTCCATCGAGTACTGCGAAGCAACAGCGAAACTGGACGTCGTCCACGTCGTCGTCAATGGCGACTGGACCGCAAAACGGCGGTAGCAAACAACACGGAGTCGGAAATCCTGCGTTAGGCTTTGCAATGCCTGTTGGGTTTTCCGTCTATCGTCGACAAAACGGAGTTCGAAGCGATGTTTTACGTCGCGTTTTACGTACTCGAGTCGATTCTCGTGACTCGGAAACAATCTTATCCGACTCGGCGCTTAGTCTCGCTTCTGATACTGACGTTCCTCGGTTCATGATGGATTCTGCGTTTTGGCTGTCACTTGTGCAGAAAGATGATTCGCTTCGACAAATTGGCGGAGCGTACTCGGTTACAGGTGCGTCTAGTCTGGATGAAGACGAGGAAAGTGAGGATATCGTTGCTGCGACGGCGGCGGCGGCGGCGGCAATGGAACGACCGAGTGATGGGAAAGAGTATGATCGTATTGTCAAGGCCGGTGTACATTTATACCTTTCCGATGATGATATTGAGGAAAGTAGCGAAGGGGAGTAACGTACGATGCGATCAACCAATTTTATTTTTCTTGTACATATTTTTTTACGACTCGAATTGAGTTTATTCATAGATTTTTGAATAACTAGATAAACAATTGAAAATCTACAGTAACTAAATCAGACACCACATCATCACATCACTCTCCTCTTCCTTCCCCGCCCCCTTCTATCGTCTGCCATTCCAGCCAGCTCTTTTTTTTTCTTTTGATCTTGGCAACAAACAAATAGATATACAGCTTATTGCAACTCGACGTAGTTCGCAGGGAACAGTTTACGCTCACCGTTATAAACTCCACTCCACCAATCCTCATCCGGAAACTGGATATCCTCAATCACCGCTCCCTCAGGGAAACTCAACTCGTTATCCTCTGTCGCTTCGTAATCATACGACGCAACAGCGCTGGGTCCCTTGGGGATATCAAGTCGCGCGGGGGCTTCAGGCTCGGCTTCGGGCTCCGCGGCGGAGGCGGCGGCGGCGGCAACAGCAGGAGCAGCAGCACTTTCGCCATCTTCAATGATCTCAACGTAGTTTGCCGGGAAGAGACCATGTTCACCCAAGCTGTTAACACCAGCCCACCATCCCTCATCAAGTTCCTCAATATCAGTGATAATCTCACCTTCGACGAGATTAATCTCGTTATCCTCCTCCTTCATGTACTCGTACGTGACAGTAGCCTTACGACCGCTTCCGCTTCCAGAAGCAGGAGCAGGAGCAGGCTCCTCTTCTTCAGGTTCCGGTTCAGGTTCCTGTTCAGGTTCGGGTTCAGGCTCGGGCTCGGGTTCCGGCTCCGGCTCAGGAGTTGGCTCTCGTGGAGGCACTGGCATCGGGCGCGCAGCCATGTTGATTCTGGGAGGCAGTGGCGCAGGCTCTGGCTCCTCTTCTTCGACTGGCGCGGGCTCTTCCTCGGGTTCTGGCTCTGCCTCGGGCTCTGGCTCTGGCTCTGGCTCGGGAGTGGGCTCGCGTGCTGGTTGGCGAGGCGGAAGGGACGCGGCCGGGCGGACGATTGTCGAAGACGCGGAAGCCACGGGGTGCGCAAGACGAATAGGCGAGGACGAGCGCTGGGAAAACGAAGGGTGAGGCTCGCGGTCGTCTTGGGCTTCGACTTCTTCCTTGTCAATGGACGCGCGAGCAAGACGGGCGCGAATGGCAGAAACGCTTGTCTCGTGCTCCTCAACCACACCAGAGTCACTCTCCTCAGGCTCGGGAGACTTGGCGGTAGCAGCTGCAGAGACGGTTGGAGAGCTGCCACCAGCAGCCTTGGCCCTACGTTCGGCCCACAGTTGCGCAGGAGTCTTACCTCCTTCGTTGCCAAAGTTCTTGCCAAAGCCACCGAGCGCCTTCGAGCCTGTCGCAAAGGGGTCCTTAGGCAGCGCGGGAGCGGTACCGAAAGAGGTGCGAGCGGGCGGGGTGAAGCGGCTCGCGACGGCAGACTTTTCAATCTTAGGCTTGGGAAGCTCGGAAAGACGTTCACTCATGAATGCCTTTGAGCGCTGCTGAAGAGATGGAGCGGGCTTCTCCTCCTCGTCGTCGTTGTCGCCGCCGCCGTTTGAGGCGGCAGGAGAGGGCTTGAATGAAGGCTTGGAGGTGAGAACGGGCTTGGACGCAGAAGCGGCAGCGGCAGCTTCCTCGTTTCTCTTGGCCTCAGCGCGGATCGCGGCAATGTCAACCTTGCCGATAGGCTGGTATGAGCTCTTGACAACCGAGGGTCTCTCGGCATCGAGTTCCTTGGCGGTAGCTTGGGAACGGAGAGCAGCGATGTCGACTTTGCCAATTGGCTTGTAGGCGCTGCTAACAGGCTGGATCTCGGTGCGCTCGGCGGCGGAGCTCTTGCGGATAGCGTCGAGATCTACCTTGACTGGTTTCCAAGCAGACTGGACTTTAGTGACGACAGGGATCTCCTTTTCGACAACCGGAGCGGCATCGCCCCAGTCGTCTTCGTTGGCACCGGAGGTTGCATGCGAGGATGAGTATTTGGGACGGATTGGAGGGGCCTTGGAGAAGCGGCTTGCGAGAGAGGCGACGGAGTACTTTGCGCCGGAGGCGTCTTCGACCTTCTTGAGGATCTCGTCCGGAGTGACGTCGTCTTCTGAACGAGCGGTGATCTGCACATGGTAGCCCTGTGTGTGCAGATGAGGTGTTAGCAAGTAGAGAGATGGGGGAGAAGGAGAGTGGATGATGCGTACGTGTAGGATCTTTGCGATCGAGGCAAAGTGCGAGTTGAAGTAGCCCTTTGCGCGCTCTGGAACGCCGTCGCCGCACTGTGGTGATGCATGTCAGTAACTGCATCAAAGAACAAAGGCAATTGAGCTGCCGAGAGGATCGATGAGACGCACCATGCCGATGAGGACGAACTTGGGGAGCTGCGAGTTGGGATCGGTGACGCGGGCGAAGGCGTACTGGATCTTGCTGTCGGAGAGCTCGTCGCAGAGCTCGTCGAGGCCGCCGGCTGATATTTGTTAGTATATTCACGTCATAACCATGCGCTCCATTGGATCGATTGGATCAACTGGATGGAAGCACGCACCTCCGGTGGCCTGGAGCTTGACGGTCTGGTTGTTGAAGCCGGCGCCGTAGGCAAAGACGGCCCAGGCGATGGAGTCGTCGCCGGCGACGATGGCGTCGTAGGCGGCGCTGATCTCGCGGCCGTTGGACGAGAGGTCGATGGCGGCCATGGTCGGGCTTGGTGGTGTTTTTGTGAGTGGACTGAGGAGAGGATCGCCCGGGTGGGGAAGACGAGTTTGGGGAGAGCGGAGGAGGTTTGGGAGGCTTTGTTTACCCGGCGCAGTTCCGCGTAAGCCGCCATCGTCTAGTCAGCACCTACAGCAGATAGATACATGTACATCTAGATATCTACACGTCTACATGGTCTATAGTTCTCTCATTCAGCTGTAGCCGTGCAAGTGTGCTGTGTAGTTGCCAATTGTCATGTCACGCCGTCCACACCTTCACCTCCGTCCGCGACGACGACGCCGACGCCGCCGCCGACGCCGACGCAACAACACATCGCATCCCACCACCATTCGTCCCCGCCGGAGCCCACCGCAGGCTCGCGACAAACTGCTCGTGGGCGCCGTCGATCGTGCGCACGCATCTCCCGCCCCGCGTCAGATCCCAGCATCGAATCGTCTTGTCGTCGCCCGCAGAAAGCACAAACTTCCCGCCCGGGTGGAACACCACCCCGCGCACCCAGTTCTCGTGTCCTAAGAGCTCCTGCACAAGCACCCCCCGCGAGCTCCATATCCGCACCGTCCGATCCCGCGAGCCCGTCGCGAAATATTCAACGTTCCCGCCGTCGCCTTCTGTCTTGCTCTCGAATCCAGCGAGCTTGGCAAGATAAGCATACGACGCCGCCGGCGCCACTGCGCAGCACTCAACCACATGCTCGTGCGCGTGTATCGACAGCACACACTCTCCCGTCTGCACGTTCGTGATCCGCGCTACCGAGTCCGCGTCAACAGACAGCACCTGCTCCCCGTTCGCCGACGGCTCAAGCGCCTTGATCCACGCCGTATGGCCCGTAATAGTCTGCACGCAGTAACTCGTCTCCACGTCCCACACGCGAATCGTGCAGTCTCGCGATCCAGACACCACGTACGCTCCGCTTGCCAGAAAACGAACACATGAGACTGTGTGGTCATGTCCCTTCATCGTTCGCACATTCTGGTACTCGTCATTCACGCTCCATATTTTCACGCTCAGATCCGCAGAACTCGACGCTATAATGCAATCCTCTGTCAGCGCCTGTCCACGTTTGCACACACACAGCACTTACCAAGCAACTCGCTGCCCACCTTCCCGCCATAATCCACATCCGTAACAGCTTTCGTATGTCCCTTCAAAGTGCGCTCCAGCTCTCCAAGCTCCCAGTCCCAGATTTTCACCGTCGCGTCTTCAGAGCTCGACGCAAGAGACGTGAATGTCGGATGGAACGCCAGCCCAGTCACGCCGCCGCGGTGGCCCAGCAACGTGTGCTTTGCAGCCCGCGGCAGCCAGACACTCGGGTCTGCAACACGAACTGACGCCACAGGGATGTTGTCCAGTTCTTCTTGCAGCGACGTCACCTTGGCTTCCAGATCCATGATCTGTTTAGTTCATTCGTCAGCTCTCTAACTCGTCCGCTGATTCACGCTCATCAACTCGCACCTTCTTCTGCAGACGCACGACGCTCGTCCACTTCTTCTCCAGCACTCCGTCATACGGCTCATCATCGTCGCTCGAGTTTCCCAGCTTCGCAAGACCAAGATCCTGCTCAAGCGCGTCGTGTGCGTTTTTGTACCCTGCGTTCTCCAGATACCGCAGTATCGAGTGGTTCCTATGTTGCTCGTCATCAGTCATTTTTTGCTCGCAGGCCCTTCACACAACACACACTCACAGCTCCGCCCGCTGGCTCTTGGTCAGCAGCGACAAGGCCATTGAATCACGCGTCTTCGCGCTATTGACATGGAGTCAAGACGCGTCAAGTCAGTCGCGTGTCGTCGTCGTGTCACGACCGGCGCGTGTCGCATGTCCACGACACTCGCACTCCCTCGTAAGTGTAGCGCACTGCCCAAACAGTGCTTTTGTCAACAAAACAAAGAACACGTAACGCGTCCTCGGTCGCCTTTTGTCAATAGTATGAATCGCAATAACTACAGTATCTACGAACGTATATACTGCGATAGTAACAATGCCCGATCGGGAATAAACCCTTGCCAGAAGAACAACACGAGACCCGCTCGCCGCACTCAGCGTCAATGTAAACAAACAACCCGCAGCCTCCTGATCCTTTCCTCGAAAACACCTCTCGACACTGCCCATCTTTTCTACAAAATACCCGTTTTCTGAGTCACCATAGGGCTCTGTTGACTTTTACATAATGGCTGAAGAAGAAGATTACTCTAGCCTGCCGCTCACAGAGCGCGCAGTCCACAAGGTACATCTCCAGCTCCTCCTACTCTCACTCTGCTAACGCGTCCGTAGATATGGAAGGTCCGCTTAGGCGCGTACGAGGAGATGACGAAGCAGTTTACAACCTCCGGCAGCGAAGACGATCCATGTTTTCGGCCCTTTCTGAGTGATCCGGCACTGTACAAGAAGATAGTCACGGACTCGAACGTCGTCGCTCAAGAAGCTGGTATCGCGTCGCTTGTCGCGTTCTTGCAGTATGGTGGTGCGAACGCGTGTTTACGAATCCGCGGGACTGTCGTTACTCCACTTGTTGAAAAGGGAATGGTTTCATCCCGCGCTGGCACAAAGCAGAAAACCATCGATGCGCTGTTGTACTTTATCGAACTCGACACACCAGACCCCGTCGTCGAAGAAATGATCCCGATTCTAAGCAACAAGCTTCCCAAGCTCGTAGCCGCGACGACCATGGCTCTACGCGAGATCATTAAAGCGTTTGGCGCAAAGACTGTGTCTCCCAAAGCAATCACAAAAGCACTTCCCAAGCTGTTTGCCCACTCTGACAAAAACGTACGTGCAGAAGCGTCAGCGCTCGCTGTTGAACTGTACAGATGGATGGGAGACGGAATCAAGCCGCTTTTGCTCGCGGATCTCAAGCCTGTGCAGCAGAAGGATCTTGAGGAAGCATTCGAGGGCGTCAAGGGTCAGACACCGCAGCAGGAACGGTTTCTCTTATCTCAGCAGCAGGCTGCGGCGGCTGGTGGTGCTGGTGCTGGAAGTGACGATGGCGCGCAGCAGGAAGCTGAGGAGACGGATCCATACGATATGTACGAGAGTGTCGACGTTGCCGCGCAAATTCCAAGCGACTTTTACGAGCGGATGGCTTCGTCAAAATGGAAAGATCGCAAGGAAGCAGTCGATGATTTGCAGAAAATCGTCACTGTGCCAAAGATCGCGGATAAGGATCTCAGCGAACTGATGCGTACATTGGCAAAGTGCATTCTCAAGGACGCAAACGTCGCCGTCGTCACCACTGCAGCAAACTGTATTGAAGCAATTGCGAAAGGTCTACGAACCGGCTTTGCAAAGTACAAACCGATTGTGTTCACCTCGCTTCTTGAGCGTTTGAAGGAGAAGAAACAGTCTGTTTCCGAAGCTCTCGGCGCTGCTCTCGATGCCGTTTTTGAATCCGTCGCGTTTTCTGACGTGATTGAGGACGTGTGCGAGTTCATGAAGCACAAGAATCCCCAGATCAAGCAGGAAACTGCCATGTTTGTCGTGCGCAGTTTGCGTACTGTGAAAATCATCCCCAAAGCAGGCGATATCAAGCAGCTTTGTGATGCAAACATTGCTTTGCTTGGCGACACCGCAAAGCCAGTCCGTTCTGCAGCGGCTGAAGCGCTCGGCACGATTATGAAAATGATTGGTGAACGTGCAATGACGCCATACATTTCTGATCTTGATGATATTCGCAAAAATATGATTAAAGAGTTTTATGATACCGCTGAAGTACGCGCAAAGCCAGAAAAAGTTGCGCCTCCGCCTGCTGCTGCACCGGCGCAGTCTCGCGCGCCAGGTGCGAAACCGCGCGCACCAGGTGCAGCCAGCGGTGCTGTCGCTCGACCACGGCCCGGCGCGCCAGGTGGCGTGGGCGTGCGTCGTCCACCTGGATCCAGCTCGACTCCGCCTGCTACTGCTGCATCAGCCGAGACAGCTGCACCGTCGAGTCGCATGAGTGCGCCTGGAAGTCGACTTTCGCGCATCGGGACAGGCGCGGCGCCGGGGCTTCGTCGTAAGGTTGGCGAAGACAGTAGTTCGCCTGCGTCACCGAGACACGCTGTAAGCAGACCTGCTATGTCTGCTGGCTCGCCTCGTGGTGGTGGATCAAGCACTAGTCATGCTGCGCATTCGGCGCATGCACCTGCCGGCCGTGGGTTGACTGGAGTTTCGTTGTCAGGAGGTACGGGTGGAACATCGACCGCGTTGAGCGCAGCTGACAAGGCTGAGCTTGCTGAGTTGCGACGGATGAAGGAGGAGTGGAGTAGTACGATGGGTACGCTTCGGCAGCAAGTTGAAGCGCTTCAGCTTGAGAACTCACGGTTGAGTTCAGAAGTTGCGGAGATGAAAGCAACGAATTCACAATTGATTGAGGATAACGCGCGGGATATGCTTGCGATGAAAGCAAAAGACAGTCAACTTGCGTGGTTGCGAACTGAGGCTGATGATGCGAAAGCGCAGGTTGCGATGGTGCAGCGAGAACTGGAGCGTACGAAAGCTGAGGCGGCGCTGGAGGGACGAAGCAGAAGGCAGTTTGAAATGCAGGTGGACAACGACGATGGCGGAATGGAAGTTGATCCTGATGCTATGGATGTCGACGAGGACGTGAATAGCCATGCGTCGTTACGCAGTGGTAGCGCAAACGGAGGTAATCACGCGACGACGATGCGGCAGTATATGCCTGAAGAGGAGAAAGAGAACACGTTTTCCAAGAGCACGATGTCTACGAAGGCTGCATCTTCACACGCGTCCACAACGACGATGCCATCTCGTCTTGCGCGGCCACAACCACGAGCAAGCATGTACGGATCAAGTCGACCTGATTCATCTGCGTCGACAACGACGACAGGATCAGTAGGATCATCGAATGCATCGTCTGTTGAAAGTTGGAAACGTGCGGCAGAAGTCACGACACAGTTGAAGGCACGGATACAGGCTATGAAAGCGACGCAGGCAAGGAAGATGTAATACTGTATTTGTTTTAAATTAAAAAGATGTTATGAAAATACAACAACTCCGTAAAATGCAACCCAAAAACGCCGGTTCCAAAAATGCAAACACTTAATTTTTCCGAGGCTTGATAAGTCCTTTATGAACAAAGTAATACACAACAGTCGAGTCAGTCGTGTACATCGCCATAACCACTCGCTTGACCTCGTCATCGATACCTTGTGACGAAATGTATGCGTCAAGACTGGAAAACATGTCGACCCATTTACGAAGCGTCCAGGTGGACTCTGTTCGAATTGGGAAAATCCATTCTTTCATGGGTACAGAGCGTGTCGAGTCCTCCTCGTCGTCGTCGAGGTCCGGATCTGGAATCAACTCGGTTGAATCCGTGTTATACAACTTATTCCCCGGTCTTCCACGTATGAAAATCAAATTCCCATCACTTTGGAATCCAAACCCATTCTTCTTTAATTCCTCCCCGGGGTTGTCACTCTGTATCACCACCAACGGCACATTATGAATCTCAAGCTCGGTCCAAAGATGCTGGAAATCAAGATTCCCAAGAACTTTGGCCGCGAGATCAAGGGTGTTCAGATTGTTGGATTTGGCCGCAGAGTTGCCGGCGCGGTCGTGCGTGTGGATCATTTTGTTGTGTGCGATGGTCGTAGGTGTGGGTGAGTATGGCGGTGAAGGGAATATCAGAGGTGAGAATTTTGGAGGTTGGGAGTTTGAACGGTGGGTAGTCAGGGCGAACAAGCTACATCCAGATATCAGATCATTCCATGTATTCAAAAGAGTGTGTTGTATAACAAATCAAAGCAAACCAGCTAAAAGAGTGTGTAAAAAGTACATATATGCAACAACAAATCCTCAACAATCTACCCCGTGCCCACCAAACCCCAACCAAATCAAACCAAAATCAAAAACTCGGACAAACTCCAACCTCACTCGTTCCTCTCCACAAAGTCAATAGCCTTTCCGCGTACCGCATTAACAATATCATTTCGGTTCTGCTCCACAGTCGGCATTTCAGATGGTCCTGCGCGTGCATGTCCCGAAGTCGAAGTTAAAGTCGAAGGCGGACGTGGTGTCACTACACCGCTCGCTTCTGCGCTTCGATGCTGATGCGCTTCATTATGCAGTCTTTGTGCAACAGCGTCAAATTCGTCTTCACCTTCATCATCCTCCAAATCCTCCTCCACAATCTCCTCCAAACTCGCTTCAAGAGTCTTGTCGCCAAGTCTTGAACCACTTGCAGACGGCGGTCTTCGACCACCCGCTGAAACATCAGCAAGAAGATCCACTTTCGCGTACTCTTTATTCGAAAGTTTACGATCAGAGTAGTAATCCAATTTCATAACCTCGCGACGTGCAACAACGATAGCTTTGTGCAATGCCTTTCGACGCAATCGAAGTTCACCTGCAGAGACGTGCGCAAAGTCGACTTCAACATGTCCCTCGTGAGAATGAGCGTGCGCTTGCGCTTTTTCGTCGTCATCTTCTGCCGAAGATTTACCTGTCTTGAGAAACATCTCGCGGGATCGGATCTGATTGTAGTAACTTAGCAACGAACGAAGAAGTTCGCGTCGAGACTGCTGAAAGACAAGGAACTGAACAATCTGATCCATAAGTGTTGAGAGCAGTACAATATCATCGCCGCCTGCAGCAACAAACTTTTCCACCGCCGAGATCTTCTGACGATCCAACCGCGCTTTTCGCAACCGACGCATGAGACTTCCGATAGTCGCGACTCGCGTATCGCCGGTCTCAAGCTCATACTGCTCGTCCTCATCGCTAAAGTCAAACCGATCATTCACAACCTCGCTACTATCAGCCGACCCCGTGGATTTTGCGTCCTCTTCCTCTTTCTGCTCTCGTTGTTTCGTCCGGCTGTGCGCAGCTTCGATCGCATGCGGACTGCGAACACTGCCATTATGCACACTGCCGTGAATGGTGCGTTGTTGTCGTCGTCGTCGTCGCTCGAGTTCCTCCTTGTCATACTGTGACAGAACCATAAAGTATTCCAGCGTAGCACCTTCTGCGATAGAGTACTGCTGTGCGCGCCGGTACTGCCGGTCTGCGATAGTGCGATTCGCAGGCGCGACGGCCGTTCCGACGAATTTATCCGGATTGGCTCCAAACTCCGCCACGCGCCGACGTTTACGGATCCAGCGGCGGCGACGAACGAATGAGTAGAACCACACATGCGCCCCATGCCAATTTCGAGAAGAAAACCCAAACGCATAGGACCATCCTTGATTATCAACGTCGTAAGTCATGTCGACGTACCATGTTCGCCATACCCATTCCCAAGACGGATCAGGTACAGGCGCAGACAGAATGTCGACGGGCGAGTACGCAAAGTTGGCGTCAAGCCATGGAGCAGGGTCAAAGTTTAGCAGACTCTTGGCGGAGAAGAGAGGAGTTCCGAATGCAAAGAACCCACGCTGGTTTTCGTAGAGCACGTCGTACGCAGTGTCGGGATCAGCGCTGAAAATACCGTTCAGCTTTGGTTGGTTCGTGCTGCCGTAGTCTTTCATTCGAGTGTATCCTTTGTTTTTGAACGACGAGTGCGTCCAGGTTTGCTGACGCTCGAGGTCGTCTTCGTCGTCATCACTGGAGACAAAACAGCAAAAGACTGTACTCAGACAGGACATGATACCCGCCTCGAACGCGCCCCAACAGCCCCGGCGCGCTTCCTTTCGTCGTCGCCGGCGTCTCATCTGAGCGGGCAGCCGCGCCGAGTCAGATCCAGAGGTACCGTGCAGCAGCGGCGCAGACTCGTTGTCGTCGGCGTCGTCGGCGTCGTCGTCGTTGTCGTCATAGCCGTTGTCATCGTCATCGCCGGCGTCACTGCTACTCCTGACGGTAGCGTCACCAGCTGCCTCGGTCGGTTCGTCGGAAAGTCCCATTCGCGGATCGACGCCGGCGGCATCCGCGTGGACTTCTTGTTCCGTTTGCGCAGCAGGTTCCGAAGTCGACACGGGCATGACAGTGTTCGACACCTCTGTTGGTCCTGCGCCTGCTGGTTTTGGCGCGTCGCCTGGACCGGGCTGCAGCGCGGGTTTGGACTTGAGCACCGAGTTTGGCTGTTGCGCGAGTTGTCGCTCGGCGTCGGCACGGCGTTGTTGCTCGTGGGCCATGCGCGCGCCGGCGGTGTTCTCATGAGACTCGGGCACTAGAAGCGGCTGTTCTTCGTCGTCGATATTGGCATTGTTCGGTCTGCTGCTGGACGATGAAGCGCCGTTGTCGTCGTCGTCGTCATCGCCCTCATCGTCACTGGCGACCGTGTGATCCACGAGCTGGATGCGGCGCGCAACCGGCTGCTGACGGCTGCCGCGACGGACGCTGAGAAAGTCGTCTGCCGGGCGGGTGATTGCCTGGAAGAGGGAAGTCATGGCTGATGAACGCGCATGTGCAGCGGGGGGTAGTAAGGTGGTGGTGGAGGAGGATGTTGAGTAGTAGTAGTAGTATAAAGCACGAACAGCGGTGATCGACAGTGACAAATTGCACTCTGCGCCCGCGATGATTGGACGCCTCCGCCCCACGACGTCACTTTGTAAACACGCGTCATGTTACAGGATCTATAGTTATACACCCCCCTCGACTACTGTACACAAACACATCTACACACTATCGTATACTCAACTGCCTCCTCACGCAACCGGAAGATACTTCCTCGGTCGTCCGCGGCCCCGCTTCGCGCCCTCCGGCAGCGGCGGCGCAAGAACCCGCACCGGCTTCACCACAACCTCGTTTTTCCGCGGCCGGCCCCGTCCGCGCTTCACCGGCGCGTCGCCAGGCCTGGAAGTGCTAAAAGTGTCGGTACTCGCCTTCGCTGCCTCCTCCGCGCCCGCCGTCGTCGCCGTCGCCGTGGTGGTGGTGGTGGTGGTGGTGGTGGTGGTGGTCGTAGTCTTCTGTCTCTTTCCCGCATCGCTCTCCACACCATCACCGCCCCCGTTCTTCCGCGGCCGCCCTCGTTTCCGCTTCTCCGGATCCGAAACCTCCACGTCCGGCTCCGTAGCATCCTTAACTTTCCGTGGTCGACCACGCCCTCGCTTCGCCGAGCTATACAACACACAGTCAGCGCATGGCTTGGGAAAGCACAAGTAAGGGCAAAACTTACGAGTCCTCTGCTTCGGACGCACCCGCGTCTTTGCTCTTCTCAGATGCCCTGCACAAACGTTAGTTTTGATATCTCTAAACCGAATCCACTCCAACTCACTCGTTGCTCTTCGAAATGCCGTTCTCCTCAGGCTCATCCGAAGCTGCCTCCGCTGTTTCTGTCGCCGGCGCCTCGTCTTCCTCCCGCTCCTCATTCACATCGCTCTCACCCTCATCCTCATCCTTATTTCCCTTCTTCCCCCTCTTCTTCTTCTCACTCTTCAATCTGTTCTCCGCCAAATCACCATGAAACTCCTCATCCGCAACATGTCCCTCCTCAAGCGCTTTTGTCACTTTCGCTTGCATCTCCTCATCCAGCGCATCAAACCCATCAAGTCCATCCGGTAACACATCCACCTTACTTTTTATATTCTGAATCATCTGCGGAGTCACGCATTTCCTTGTTCTCAACATCAGCCAGACCATTCCTTCACAATCTCAAGTAAGTAGGAAACATACCAATGCCGCCATTGGAACGACTGAAACTTGTCGATAAACGTGCCGAGTCTCAACTCCCCATTCTGAATCTTCTCGTTACCGGCTTTGCAAAGCTTCCCGCGACACACTGCGCGTTTGGAATTCAAAATTTCTGCACAGAGTAAAACATGTTAGCACGCACTCTCACCAAATAATGAAGAAATTGAAATGACAAACCTATGCGATATGACATTGTGCATCAGTGTTGTTTTGTGTAAATCGATTAAATCTGTCCGTCTCTTCGATCTCTCACCAGCAGCGCAGCGCAATTTCTCCAAAACGCACAATCTCAAATACAACACCGCACTTTCTTCTTCAAATAAGAGATAAAAACAAAATTTAAAAGTGCTTTCAAATTTGCTTGTTGTGCATGCGTTTACATAAAAGTGTGGCGTTGTTTTTTGCGCAAGGGTTTTCCGCGCGATGAGCTCACAACAAACTCGCGTGTTTTTAAAGTTCCATCGCGTAGATCATCGTACATATCTCATCGATCAGAATCTAGATGCCCACCGGCACCCCCCTTCTCGCAAAAACCAACACATCAACTTTTCCATTCTCTCAACGACATCGGAAATATCTTACAAAATATACAATGCATAACATGATAATGATGATTTTAAACCTTCGCGGCCGGCACCACGTTCAACGTGACCACCGCACACGACGCGATCCAGAACGGAACCCATATACCAAACACCACCGGCACGAAGCCCCAGACTCCCAGAGCACGCCAATTCCACATCATATCCACTAGGAACTGCGAGAGCTTTTCGGCAGGTGGAAGATGCATTACTGCGTCGTAAATGTACTCATAAGTCAACGACAGAGAACTCCGAGGAGGAGACACCACGAAGCGAAAGTACAGCAGAAGCGCGGTCCATGGACATGAGATTATCAATCCAAAAACAGAGCTTAAGCGATGGAGTCGATACACGCGACCACGAGTCGCGGAGGTGCGTGACGCGAAAACAAGCTGTCCAAGTGGCGCAAACACCAACCCGAGAATCAGCGCAAGCGAGAAATTAAGCGTGCTGAGCGTAGTCAGAAACAGCCCGACGTAAATCAACGAGTACGACCTCAGTTCGTGCACAAACTCCAATGTCACAGGTCCCAGCAGTGTCGGAATCGTCAGCGGAAGTGATATAGATGTGATTGCAGACGACAAAAACGCGTGCAGAATAAGCGATGACGGAGTTTGCGCTACAAGCGCGAATAAGCCGAGTCCAACACCGACGATTCCAGCAAAAAACGCAAAGGACTTGACTGCATGCGTCACTGACGCACCAGCTCCTGATGACATCCACGTATACAGTCCCTTCAGCGTGAAGCTCGCGCCAGCAAGCATTGCTGATGGAAGGTAAGTTCCTATGCTAACGAATCGCCTTGGGGCGAGCAGGAGGTAGAAAAAGAAGGATTGGTGAAGATGTTCAATCAAGTTGTTGATCGAGCGTATAGTGGACTCTGCTATCTTGCCGTATTGCATCTGCTTGTACGCACCAAATCCACTCGGTGTCACCTTCGCAGTAAGAGTGAGCGCGTCAATTCGCCAACCGCTAAACGCCTCGTGTCCACGGAAAGGCTTGTACAATCCCGCAAGTCCCTGCGCAACGATTCCGTGAACAAGTGTTGTCGCGCGCGTTTCATAACTCTCGGTTTCGAAATCGAGATCATGAACAACGACTTTGATGTCCATGTGGCTACAGATGATCACAACCGTGTTGATCAAGTCCAGGTTCGGAAGCTGGCCGTTCACACCGGTATATGATATCTCAAGCTTCTCAAATTCTTCTGCAAGCCCCGGAAAATCAAGAACAATCGCTGCTTGCACAGCGCCGCTCATCACCGGAAGCGCACCGGCATGGTAGTCCTCAACCCACTTACTCAGTCCAAACGCTGGATCCGACGGAATGACAAGGATAATATCTTTGGACCAGATCGACCATCGTGAAAGATACCGAGCAAGTGCAAGCGCAATCGCCATGCCACCTTCATTCACATTTCTGTCGCCGTTGATCCACGGCGCACACAAGATCATGGCTTCGGTCGAGTCTCCGCGCGGAGCGTGCAATACGCCGTAGACATTGTACCCTGTTTTGACGTCGTCGTAATGTGAAAACGTCCAGTTATGTACTCCGCTTTTGAAACCAATTGTGTCAATCCACTCTGCCATCGTCTCTGCGCGTCTAATAAAAGTCAGTTACCTCACAAGCATTCAACCACAAGCGGTAACATACGTCTGTTGAGTTTTCGACGACAGCATTCGCAATTCCTCTCTAAATGCACGCAACACGTTCTCCTCTGATCCCTGAAAATACGTATGCGCTTGACCGGGTAGCAACGCGTTTTCCGACATATACGTCTTTCGAAACTGCCCGTCCATGGGGAGCACAAAGACCCATGCTATCGCGCCGACGACAGCGAGGGCCGAGAGCGCGGCAAGAACGTGGATGAGCGACTTGCGGCCGCGTTCGCCGCGAAAAAACCGCCGCTGGAGGCGCGAGACAAGTGATAGCGCCATAACCAACACGTCTGCTGTCAAAACACGTGTCGTGAAGACTACAAACAGAGCATCGCGAGTTCGAAGTCGCGACGTCGACTCCTCGTCGACTCCTCGCGATCGAGGGGAGGTTTTTGATCCGGGTAAACCTGCGAAGCCGCACGTTCGTGGAGCGCGCGGTCTCCTCGACTTTGACACGTACATACGCCCCGTCGCAGCCTGATAAACCCCATTGCGACCGGCAAAGAGATGTTTGACGACTGGGCGTATCACGACAGTGCGTCGCAGTACAGTGCGCAGCCTGCTGCGCCGCAGAAACATCGACGGAGACGGAAGTCGATATTGCAGGAGGTTGCGCTGGAGCACGTGTCGCAGGTGCGTACTTGTTCAACTCTCGCTGCAACAGTTCAGCAATTCTAACGCAGTCTAGTCGAATGTCAAGGCGAATGGATTGCATGGAGTTCAGGAAGAACGGGCGCGAGTGAGCTACGAGATAACAGAGTACGAAGTTCCGATCCGGCGAGCGAATTCGATGTCACGGCTCGCGAAGTTGCGCGCTTCAGGGTACAAACATATCACCAACACGCCGTCGTCATCATCAGTCAAAGTCACAACGTACCCATTCACTCGGTCTGAACGGCAAGAGCTGCTTCGATCACCCGACGATCCACTCGATGTATCTGATCTCTACGCCAATCTGTCACTCGAGCTTCACGATGCAGCAGATGATGTGTACCAGCAATTTCGGGATACAGCGTACTCACATTACGAGACATGCTTGGTTTTCATTGCACAAGTAGGAAAGACGCTTGAGTTTTTGGATACGCTCGCGTCGGGATTCGAGGTTGCGAAGCGGCAAACGTCTGCGTTTCAGGATGCGTGTGATTCAAAGTCGATTGAACACGCGCGGTTGGAGGCGTTGGCGCAGGATTTAGAAATACATTTGCGACCGTTTAATATGCTTGAGGAGATCACGAAGCGGTTGAATGCACCGGGGACGGAGTTTGTTACACAGGAGGGATTCAGGAGGATGCTGATGTCGCTGGATCAGTGTATTGAGTACATGGACGCGAATCCCACGTTCATGGGAGTCGAATTATACCAGACACGATTCAAGCAATGCATGATACGTGCGCTTACGCTGATACGAGCGTACTTTGTGAATGCGATTCGAGATGTCTCGCGAGATGTGCAGTCACATATTGCGGCCAAGGCGCTGAACGGAACGACGCAGACTGCGCTGTTGTACACAAAGTTCCGGGTTGACGCGCCGACGTTGCAGGCGTTGACGGATGAGATTCAAAAGCGATGTACGGGACATGAGGAGTACGTGAGTTTGCTGTCGGACTGCTTCAAGTGTTATATCGGAGAGCGGAAAAGACTTGTGTTGCCGATTATTACGAAGAGAGTGACGGATATGCGAATGACTATCCCGGATTTGGTGCAGCTGGTATGTTTTGTGTGTGTGTGGGCGAACTGGCGAGTGCTGACAATAATAGACGAGACAGAGTATTGCGTACATGCGCACTGTGTGCATAGATGAGTACGAACTGTTTTACGCGCTGTTCACAGAGGGCGAGGATGTTGTATAGTACGTTGTGCTTTGTTATTGAAATTGCTACTCCGAGCTGACAGACTTCTCTAGCGAACTGCTCGACGGGCTGTGCGAGCCATTACACGACGCGCTGCGGAATCGGATCATCCACGAGAAGAAGGCAGAGGTGCTGTACGAGCTGTGCTCGTTACTACAAGGCTTGTCTGTTCCGGAGAATGACGACCTTGCGAACGACGAAGGGTTTGATAGACCGCAGCTTGATTTCGGAAGACTGTTCCAGTCGACGCTGCAAGATGCACAGGTGAAGCTTGTGTTTAGAATGCAGGCGTACGCATGATTTGTATATTTAAGACTCATACATAATTTGACCAAAAACAAAGACATAGATAGATAACCAAGTACAGAAAGCCCCAAATACTATAGATACACGGTGTTGCGGAGGAAGGCGAGGTGAGTGCGGGTGAGGAACTGTTACTCCGCGGTGGCGGGGGAGACGGAAGTAGCAGCTGGAGGAGTGGGAGTTGGTGTTTGCGAGTCACGTAGAGCGTCGTAGTCGTCGTCGCTTGAGGAAGATCCAGGCGGTCGTCGTTGTTGGGCCTGTGGCGAGCTGTGGTGGGCGGAGATGAGCGACGGTTTGAAGTCTTGGTGGTGATGGACCCTGCGGCCCTCGACGCCGTCCTTGACAGCGGTGGTTGATATTCCCGAGAGTGTGGACGAGCGAGACTCGGGACGAGATGGCAGAATGACGCGGGAAGAGTCTGTGGCGGTGGATGTTGTGGGAGTGACGGGGGTGGAGCGATCTGAGCGGGAGTCGAGGAAGTCGTAGTCGGACACGGGGACGGCGGAGGCGCTGCTGCTGTCGTCGGCGTCGGCGTCGGCATTTGCATCAGCGTCATCCACGCCGGAGAGACTGGGAGGCTTGAGATCGTGGCCGGAGGAGGAGGAGTAGTTGGACATGGAGTCGCTGGGATAAAGGGACATTGTGGAGGCGTGTTCCGGGTCTTCGCGACGGGCGCGGTCCTGGAACTCTGCGAGGACCTGGGGGGTGATGGTGGGGTTCATGTTGGGGGTGATGAGAGGCATGGTGGATGATGAAGAAGAGAAGAAGACAAGCTTTCGAACAGCGGATCAAGACCAGGCGGTGGAGAACGAGGAGGAGGAGGAGGAGTCTTAAAGGCCCAAGTCTCAATCAAAGGCCATGATCTGATCGCCCATGCACGCGTGCGGCGCGATGATGTCAGTGCGCGTTTTGCGGAGAAGCCCTAACAATCAGCACAAAAGCCCTATCACCGCCGTTGGGAGTTGCGCCGCACGGGACGCGGGTTTTTGGGAGCAAAAATTTTATAAGGTTTGGATAGTTTTCTCCGGTTGTGCAGGTTTGCGCTTTTTGTGAGCTTTTTGAGTGGCTTAAAAACACAGAGTAAAGAAAGATTCGGCCTTCGGTCTTCGCGGTCTTCTTTCAGTCCTCCCGGTCTTCCCCCTCCAGACCTCCCCCCTCCCCCCCTCCCCAACACCCCAACTCCCCAACTCCCCTCCCCCCCAAAAAAGGTTCCGTTTGGCCTCCTTCGCAGCGTCCGCTCGAGTGGTGATACATTCGAACCCTCCTCCACCATGTGCGGCATCTGCGGCATCCTTCTCGCCGACCAGCGCGCCATCGCCGCGCCCCAGCTCCTCGAGTCCCTCCACTTCCTCCAGCATCGCGGCCAGGACGCCGCCGGCGTCGTCACCTGCGGTTCTCATGGCCGTCTCTTCCAGTGCAAGGGAAACGGCATGATCCGCGACGTCTTCAACGAGCGCCGCCTCGTCGGCCTCATTGGCAACATGGGCATCGGCCATCGTACGTCTTCCTTGATATCCGAACCGCCTCTTCCTCTGGCGCCAACTGCTTCTCTTGCTAACTCTTCTCTCCCCTCCAGTCCGCTACCCCACCAGCGGCAGCTCCGCAAACTCCGAAGCCCAGCCCTTCTACGTCAACTCTCCCTACGGCATCGTTCTCTCTCACGTATGTCCCTTTCTCTCCCAAGGACCCCCGCTCCAGCCGCTAACCCTCCTCATAGAACGGAAACCTCATCAACGCTCCGGCCCTCAAACGCTACCTCGACCAAGTCGTGCACCGCCACATCAACACCGACTCCGACTCCGAGCTTCTTCTCAACGTCTTTGCCAGCGAACTCGAAAAGACCAACAAAGTCCGTGTCAACGAAGACGACCTCTTCACCGCCCTCCATGGCGTCTACCGTGAATGCCGTGGTGCCTTCGCCTGCGTCGGTATGCTCGCTGGCTTTGGTCTTATTGGTTTCCGCGACGCAAACGGCATTCGACCCCTTGCCCTCGGTGAACGCGATAACCCAGACGGCACCGTCGACCATCTGATGGCCAGTGAGAGTGTCGCCCTCAAGGCCCAAGGCTGCACGAGATGGAAGGACCTTCTACCTGGCCAGGCCGTCGTCATCTCCAAAGCAACCATGAAGCCCGTCATTCGCCAGGTCGTGCCAATGGAGACCTACACACCCGACATTTTCGAGTACGTCTACTTTGCTCGCCCGGATTCCGTCCTCGACGGTATCTCGGTCTACCGCAGCCGTCTTGCCATGGGCGAGAAGCTTGCCGCTGATCTCGTCAAGCGTTTCGGCGGCATGGATGCTCTCCGCGCCGCTGTTGACGTCATTATTCCTGTTCCCGACACATCGCGTGACGCGGCGCTCCAACTCGCCGTCAGCGTCGGTATCAAGTATCGGGAGGGTTTTGTCAAAAACCGGTACGTTGGCCGCACATTCATCATGCCTGACCAGCAGAAGCGGCGGTCGTCTGTACGCACCAAGCTGAACGCCATGGAGCCTGAATTCAACGGACGTAATGTGCTCATTGTCGATGACTCGATCGTGCGTGGCACAACGAGTAAGGAAATCGTGCTCATGGCCCGCGAGGCTGGCGCAAAGAAAGTGTACATTGCCAGCTGCGCACCACCAATTAGATACAACCACATCTACGGTATCGATCTCGCCGATACGAAGGAGCTTGTTGCGTATGGTCGGACAGAGAAGGAAGTTGCCCAAGCAATTGGCGCCGACGATGTCATATACCAGTCGCTTGAAAACCTCGTTGCTGCGTGCTCAGAGGGAAACCCCAACATTACGAATTTCGAGGTTGGCGTGTTTACTGGACAGTACGTCACCGGTGTGGAAGACGGATACCTCGAACATCTTGACGAAGTCCGGATGCGCAACATGCGGATTAAAAAGTTGGAAAGACTCGCTGCGAGTGGTCAGCGTATCACGGCGGAATTGGTCGATATTGACGAAGAAGGAAAAGCGGAAACAGACATTAACTTGTACAACACGGGCGACTACAACAGCTAACGAACATTTTGGGTCATTTGTGCTTTTTTTTTTTTTTTTTTTTAATTTTGTGTGTTCGATCGTTTGGCGTACTTTATCTCTGCATATTAATATACATACTACTGTACATTTCTCTCGTGAACTATTTTACATCCGCAAGCGCATCCGTAGCCGACGGTTCAGGCTTCACACCAAGCTTCGTAATCACCACTTTGCCATCCCTCAAGATCCAATACGATCGCTTTGACCCTGCAACGCTTGCTCCGAAAGGTTTCAAAATCTGATGTTTCGTATCTGAAATAAGTGGATACTGCAGCGACTGCTTATCGTGAAACGTCTTTTGCGCCGCGATAGTGTCTCCTGAAATGCCAAATACGCGCGCACCAGCAGCTTTGAATTCGTCGTAATGATCTCGAAATGCTTTGACTTGCTTCGTACAGCCGCCGGTACTGGCCTTTGGATATGAGAAAAGCACGATCGGTGAGGTGTCTGATTTACTGAGCGAAAGCAAATTCACGGACTCACCAGCGTGGTCGCTGAGAGTGATGTCAGGAATATCCATTGCCCCGTCGTCGTCAATTGCTTCCTCCTCTTTCTTTTTCTCTTCTTCCTTTTCTTCCTCCTTTGTTCCTTCCTCCGTCTTCTTCTCAACAGCAGCAGCGGTTTTCTTCGGCGCAGCAGCAGTAGAAGCTGTAGTCTTTGATTTCTTCGCAGCCGGCACAGCGTACGATACCGGTGCACGCACACGCGACGATCGCCGAGGTTCAGCAGCGACCTCTCCTGTTACTTTTGTCTTTGAAGACATCAAGCTATATGACAAAAAATTTAGTTTTGAAGCGTGTGCGTAGGATGGAGGTGAAAATCGATAAGCGGCTGTGAGCGGTGCATTGTAGCGAGGGGGTGGGTTCGAGTGCGGGGTGGCTGGCTGTATGGGAGATTGGGACTTTTTATATGGCAATTTGGCGAGGCGGACTATCACGTCTGCGCAACTGTATACGCAGACGAAAACGCTCACGGGTCAAGCGATTCGCCATGAACGCGTCGAGGACGCAGCGGGGTACATTCCGGAGATGATCAGCAAGTGAAAAAAGCAACATCAAATAGCTGGTTACGGACTCGGCGTAAACGGAGCGAATCAGTATCGGCTATGATCGCCCACAGCACCACGTACCTAGGAGCACCCCCGTACCCCGTACCATGGGACATAATAGTGCTTCGGGCGCCTAAGCATGGGAAATGATGAGTCCAGTCGGAGATTGTGGTTTATTTGATCAGCGGGTGATCTACAGCTTGTTGTAAGAAGACAGACTTCTCGGTATAGTCAGATACCCGATTTCTACTGTACTGTACGTGATGAACCCACTCCGTTTCGACGTATATCACGCCAATACATATGCGAATTGCGTGCTGGAATCAAGAGTTATGGATGCGGTGGACCAAGAACGACGAGTACATTTCAATGAGCAGAAAAAGTGCACTCAAGATATCTTCTCGCGCTGACTGCAAAGTGGCGATTGTTCCTGAACCACCTCATTCATGTACCCAGGCATATACAGAATACACAGGCAGCTCACTGAATCAAGATCGTACTACATGCTACGTATTAGCTCATATGCCATAAGTGTGAAATCACACGGTTTCCACGGCCAGAGGACACGCGTACGCGACGCGTCACAGACGCGTCACATAATTACACGTCTTGAATTACGCGTGAAACAGCCACAGCCGGGCTACCCCGAACGTCCACTCCTCGATTTCCTCTGTCGGTTGAGTTAGACTCTGTGTCCTCCGCCCACAGATTAGTCTGGATATTCTTGGCTTCTACCTTGTCGACGCTAATGGTATCGCGCCATCTCGGAACGCGCTATTGCCACGGATCAACCCCATGATCTATGACCGTCTCAAGGACGTCAAACTCCCAGCTCTTGAGGTCCAAAATCGCGACTCTTGGCTCATCAAGCTCAAGTCGATCATCAAGGCATCTTTTACGGCCTGGATCTTTACTGAAGACTTGGACAAGGACCGCTCGATCACAGCTGAATTCTCGCTGATCCGCTCTCAACTCTAAGTCTCATGCAACAGATGAAATCAAAGCTGATCCAAGTATACAATGTTTAAACAAGTTGTCTCTAAAGTACGCAAGGACGCTCCTATATCCACCACCGTTCAGCGATGAGGAGGAAACGCCCGAGTGGATGACTGACCTTGGCCTCGGAGAAGCGCTGGGCTGTATGATCAGGAGAGACGCTGCTATGTATACGCGAGGAAGAACTATCCCCCTGGATCCTCCGCACGCCACTCGTTATCGCTCTGCAGTCGGCATGCTTCTACACCTGGCCGCCTTCACTCGACCCGACATCTCCTATGCTGTCAATCGCCTGGCATCTGTCATGCAGACCCCAACCAAGGTCGCCTACGATTGTCTTGACCATCTTCTTCGGTACCTGATCACGTCACGTAACCTTTGTCTCACCTTCTCTGGTTCCAATATCGATTTAGTCATTTGCTCATGTCAGTAATGGGTTCTTGTGTTCTGTGCGTATCAAGGTTGGGGTTGAGATAAGGGGATATTTTTATTAAACTTATGACAGATGGGCAGACGGAGCGCTTTAACCAGACGTTGGAACAATATCTTCGTTGTTTCACGTGCTATGAACAAGATGATTGGTGCACACTCTTACCATTGGCTGAATTTGCATATGTATAACGATAGCATCAATGCTTCTACGGACACTATACACCGTTCCACGCAAATTTTGGCAAAGATCCGCGAAGCATTGCGCTTCCTGATCCTGTACCAGCGATGAGCACGCCTGCAGCTGCGTCGTTATCAGCTCGCATAGAGGAGGAGCCTCGCCTAACCGCCTAACCGGAGAGAATGGGAGGTAGCGGTTATGAACGTATGATCCCTACTATATACGGGACATAACTATCCAAATCAATCTTCCTCCTACGATATAAGATAGTCTTACTAGCCACTATCTCAACAAACGAAAACCCCTTACAGTTATGAATATTTATTCAGATATATAAAGGGTTGAAGAAGCTCACGGAATACTGACTTGAAAGATCGCGAAGGTGACTGATACTGCAGAACTCTTAGTTGTGCATGTGCTTGCTGTTCAAGATGTTTCTTCAAATTCTACATTGTGGGAAATCCTACGTTCTTGAATACTTTTTCTACTGACCTACAGGTCACTTAACGGAACTTACCACGTCATAGACGCTTGATGATTCAAGAAAGCACTTGGCCATTTCACTATCTTGTGGTCCTGAACTTATCCGTACTTAACTAGACAATAGAATATTTTCAAGTAATTCTCTAACAAACACTGATACTCGATCACGCTAGTTACAATTCGTCCTAGATTCTTAAGCACCACTCGTATTCATTGTTTTCATTGCGTCATGAGACAAACGCTACTTAAACGATCGTGCACTAGTCGGTCCAGACTACAATCTTTTCTGCTCGCTAGCTTCGTGTTCGGTCGGACGCTAGGATGTATCATGCTTGATTCCAACGATTACTGCCTCTTTCTCGCTAGTGTAAATCTCGGCAGATATCATTGCATCAAGTCTATAAAGCTCATCTCATGGATTAGCATATTAAGTTGTTTTTGTCACGAACAGAACTTAGCCGACTGATCGCCCAGTTTTCTTAGCGATCATACTTCTGACCTCAAACCAACCTCATACTCTGGCGTTGGTTTTTTTTGTCAATCCGTAGTTATCTTGTATTCTTCTTTGCTAGAATATTCATAGCCCATATCGTTCCCCTGACCTGTTGACAATTAGCTCATCAGATTCAGATTCTTCTGCTCTTTCAGATGCTACCTTTAACACGGTATTTGTCAATTAGTGATGTGCAGTGATGTTGGGAGTTACATATCAGCTAAGCACTAATCGATTGACAATTTTAAGTCTGAGCGATGAGCTATATGTAATTCGATCAGCATACGATACTAAAATCGCCTTCTAATTAGTTTTCGCTTACATCAGTGTAATCTTCACTTGTTTATTTTTCTTGCGATACAATACTGTGATATAAAATTATTCTTTATTAAATGCTCAATTACATTGACATATTCTTGATTGAATGATGTGTGGAATACTAAATCATGGTCTTGTGCTTATGGGTTGCTACATAGCTTCAGAGTAGCCTGATTTCAATAATTCTTATATACATACACACAGGGGTTGTAAGTGTCGAATGAGGGCTTTGCTTGCCCGCGTAGACGATAAACACGACTACTTTTAAATGCACGCTTTGATATGTATAAAACGAAGATTACGCGAGTTCTCCTCTGCGAAACTTGGCGCTGAGCAATATTTGTTCCAGCAAGTTGAAAAATCTCGGAAATCGCGTACGTGAAATGTCTCAGCGCGGGTCACAACGCGCGTATATCGATCTCGAACGAGCTACGTAATGCATCATGATGCATAGCTGAAGACGTGCAGTGAAGTTAATTAGCGCAGATCGAATTTGGGCATCAGTTGGAGGTGAATACTATATATAGGCAGCTACGTACACACCATACGGCCAGAACATTGTTCTCTGGCAATATAGCTTGCAAACAATGGCAACTTTGAATATTTACAGACCTTAGACTGGGCAGTGATAAGACATGTAGAGAATTATCGTGATAATGCATGGCGCGGGGATAATATGCTATTTGTAGGTCCGTGTGTGAAATCAGATGAGATGATCAGGACACGTGTGGCATGACGTGAAAGAAACAACTTCGAGAAGATCCCGGGGTTCTATGGTACAAGCGGGATAGAAAGATAGGAACAAAGGCAGTGTGATGATGATGATGATGATGATGATGATGATAGGGAATATGAGAGGGCTGCCAGATAAAGAGCGCGGGTGGATTATCCACGATAGGCACGGACAGAGTTTATACAGCAGGGACTTTTCACCAAAAAAAAGCTGTGATCCCGCTTGCATGCAGGATGCATCATCAATCTAATAGCTTGAATGTGCGGCTCTAATGTTCCGATGATTTGACTTTTCGCCTAAAACTTATCGATCAAAGAGGAAAAAAAAGAAAGGGAAAAAATGGTTTTCGCGAGAACTTTGACGGGAAAATCGTGCTATTTTCGTGGCAGATGAGCCGCACAGTGCAGGATAACTGTGTTATCTACCGTCCCTCTATAACAGTGGAAGTTGATTGAGAAGCTCGAGCTGGCAGATGTCGGGAGATTCTTCAGTTGTAGCTTCTTCGAATGGTTCTTTCTGATAATGGGTTTCATGTGTATTACAGAGCTGCGCAGCGATTTAATAGCGGGAGTTAAGTTCCCGAAATTGGAGTTTGCAATCATGTTTGTGTGGAACTGCTGCGGCACATTCCAGACGCGTACGCTATAACGATGCCTCGAATTATCAATTGCGATAATCTCTGAGGAGTGAGAAAGCAGCGACTTGCGTGATGTAAACGTCTCTACTTTTTTAATCAACACAAATCAACCCGCATCTTCTCGCTTAGATCTACCGACATCTCTCATCGGACTAGCTGCGATGAAATCGGACGACGATTGCGCAGATCCAACGGCATCCAGTCTAAAACCACGACAGGTGTGTACAAAAAGTGTGGTGATTACGGGATTCACGATGCAAATGCTGGGTTTCGATCAGCACGGGCACGCCCAGCAGTCGGCACCTCCGCAGCCCGAGTCAAACTCTATTTGCCTGTCCCATCCCACTCCGCGTGGCGGCGCGCGTCGCGCGCCCGTGTCGCGGCCCGCCTGACGCCCGCGTGGCGCCCGCATGGCGCCCGCGATTAATGCCCGTTGTCGGCTACTGTGGGCGCCAACAGGCTCATGCCGCAGCTCGGTATAATGCAGATGGCAGCTCAATGCACACGTGCAGAAGCAGCTTAGTGGGCGCGCCGTTAACTGTGGGCGTAGACGCATTGCAGCTGATTGCGATAAAGAAACGCAGCGCCGAAGCGGCGGCGGAGGCGTGTGGTCGGAGAGGTGGTCATTGCCGCCGCCGGTGCGCCGGCGGGCTTCGAGCTTGAGCACCAGATTCAGATTCAGATGATTGCAGTTGGGCGTGTTATATTGCTCGCAACTCGCAAAGCTCGAGCTGTGTGCGGGGTGGGCGTGGCGGGCGGGGGGTCGCATCACATTTCTGTTGCGCGGGATCGCAAAAGAAGGTTGCGAAAAGCTTGGCCTAGATGAAAGCTGGACCGAGAGCCATTTGTCAGTTAGATTAATTTAAGTAGCTTTTGGTGCGGCATGTGTGAGACAAAGAAAGCAGACCGTCGAATTGAGAGAGCGACTGAGGACGGTTTTGATAGGGAAAAGTCTACCGGCGAGAAGCGAGGGCGTGTGCGTCTGATTCGATGCAAAAGCGGGAGGGCGTGCGCCACAATAAAATGCGGTGGCCGGCGGTGAGAACAGGGCGAGTCAACGCGGGAACAGGAGGTGCGTGCGTGCGATAAGGCCAGGTGTGAGAAGAACTCGGGGCTCGCGGACTTACCGATAGGGGCTTGCGGGGTACTGTTGGGTTGGACGATCGATCTCGACTGTGTGGCGTCACTGATCATTCCGTGTATAGGAAGTGGTTTCGGCGGTCACGGTGACTGTGACGCAGAGTGTGAATTGTCTGCCTCGGGTGTTGAACATGGTCCCTGAGGTAGGCAGGTGCGCAAGGACAGGCGCAGACACAGGCGCAGACACAGGCGCAGGCGCAGGGAGCTGCGAAGGCCAGAGCCCCGGCGGCGAGCCACCAGCCACGGTTATAACGAGCACGTTAACAGAGGGCGATGAGATATACGTGCAAATCTTCGCACGTAAAAGCCGAAACAGGAAGGCTGGACATCGTACGAGCACTGTACGGTGCGGGCTATATAGAGAAAAGAAGGTTACGGCTAGGGTAGGCGCAAAAATCCGACGAAAAAAAAAAAAAGCGAAGCGCAGGAAAGTCACGACATTTGGACAATTACGGAAAATTAACAGCACGAAAGCTCACGGTGGGATAAACGCGGCAAGTTCCGCGCGAAGAGCAGAACTGCAGGGCCTCGATCGCAAATATAGCCCCTGGACACGTTGCCGTAAGACAGCAGATCATGCACTTGCAGATCACGTCACCGTAGCGCAGTTCAGCCAGTTCAGCCAGTTCAGCCAGTGCCTATCGATCCAGTGCCCTGAGAACATCGCCGCTGATGATGTCTCCAACATATACCGTGCGTGCGGTGCTCGACGCAAACACTGTATAGGGCTCGTTCAGCCGTAAGTCGGGCGGGAGCCTGTGCGATGGCTGGTGCAACGCCACCTCGGCTGGCTGCACAGAGTGGTGGCAAATCTGGACGGGGACCCCTGGGTGCCCGAAACGGGCATAGTGCGGACATAAGTCAGATATAGTGCACGACAGCGGAACATCGGAACATCCGCCCGCTGACAGCCAGAGGTTAAAATAGCGCGATGATTTAGCTGCAGCCACCCGCTCTTGCATGCGGGCGGGCCCGGCGACAGAGGGACGTGCGTGATGGTGATGGTGGTGGTGGTGGTGGTGATGAGTGTAGACCGACCACAGACGTAGGCCATAGACCGTGGACTATAGAGTAGAAGATGAAGTTCTGTTCTAATAGTTCAATGCTGTATTGCTGCGATACATGCTGGCTGGTAATAGGGCTTTTCAGGCTCCAGGCTCCAGGCTCCAGCTCCAGGCTCCATGAGCACTGTAGCCCACGCCAACGCCGCCAACGCCGCCGGGGCCGCCGGCAGCGGGCAGCAGCGGGAAGGGGCCTTCGGGGCACTTCCTGATCGGGCATAACGAAGAGCACAGGCGCAGCCTTAACGGCAGGTAAGGTTACAGGCAGGCACGGGCGCAGCGGCCGAGACGTCCGCGCCGCAAGCGATCTAGGCGGCCGTGGTGGTACACCGTGTAACACGGCTGTACACCAAACCGTAACTAACAGCCTTCGAGAAGCTCCCGCGGGGCGTCGAAACTCTAACTTTGTTCTCCAGCTCAGCCTTGCTTCGTTCGCTGCTTCGGTGACTACCCAGTGAAAGTGCGTGTGCATTGGGGGCACTTGAGTGCACTACTCAGTGCACTAGTGACTCAGTGCACTACTCGACACTACAATAAGCAGTTACCTTTGCACTTTTGTACTCCGCGCACTTTCGCACTCCGCGCACTCCGCGCACTTTGTGCAAGGGCTACGTCACGGCGGGCGCGGATCCATGCGCTTGTTTCGGCCTAGCGCGCGCCACGATCTAGATCGGGCAGGCGGGTGCGCCCGTGCGGCGCGGCTAGTGGTACCGTCATGGCCCCGTGCGCCGCGCAGACGCACCCCTGCCGCCCGTGCGTGCCGTGTTCCTCGATCGGGACACGCGGGCGTCGCACACGGGACGCGCGATCTTATAACCTCGATCGCGTCTGCCTTCGCGTCTTCACCGCTTCACCACCTCCTCCACCTTCTCCACCTACTTCTCCCTATCATCCCCGGCACTCTAGGCCCCCCTCCCCCGTTCCCCAGCAGCCAAGATTCCGGTGCCCGCGCCCCCCGCGTCGTCCTCTTCGATGGACTTGACAAACATCCTCAACAGCAAGCAGGCTCAGGCCCACGCCCAGGCTCAGGCCCAGGCAGCCGCCGCCGCCGCCGCTGCCGCGCAACAGCAGCATCAGCAGCACCAGCAGCACCAGCAACACCAGCAACAGGCTACGCCCGCCTGGACGGTCATGTCGCCCTCGCGCTCCGTCCGCAACCAGTCCCAGTCGCCCACGCCGTCGCTCGTCAAGTCGGAGACCGACCGCACCTCCGTCGCGTCGCTCGTCTCCACCGTCAACTCCCCCTCTCTCGCGGGCCTGCCCTCCCCGCGGTCTCCTGCATCCTATCCCCAGCTCGCCGGCCGCTACGTCCCGCCTCTCACCCATCTCCAGCCCCAGCAGCCCCAGCAGCCCCAGCAGTTCGCCCCGCCACCATCGGCCGCCCGCCACATCCTCGCCCGCCAGCCGTACCCGCAGCCGCCCCAGCAGCCACAGCACATCACCTCCTACCCTCAGCAGCAGCAGCAGCAGCAGCCACCGCCTCAGCAGCAGCCTCAACAGCCCCAGCAGCCACCCCAGCAGCAGCACCAAGGCTACTCTCAGGCCGCGTACGGCGTTTCCCAGCAGTTCGCCGCTGCAAGCGCGCCATACATGGACGCCGCGGCCCCGCACTATGCCTCGCCGCAGGACTACTACTACCAGGAGGCACAGCAGGCACAGCAGGCACAGCAGGTTCAGCAGCAGATGCAGCCACAGCAGATGCAACCCCAGCAAATGCCTCCCCAGCAGCACGGCTTGCCGCCTCAGAATGGCAACAATCCGTATCTCGCCTACGCCGCTGCCGCTGCCGGCCAGCATCAGCAGCACCAGCACCAACAGCAGCAGATGCTGCCCTCGGCCTCGCGCCTTCTCCCGCTCCAGCCCCCGCCACCGCAGCATCTCCAGCCCATGCAGCCCCAGCTTCACCAGATGCCCCCTCAGCTTCCCCAGCCCACCGCCTTGACTCCTACCCACACACCCCAGATGAGTCTCGGTCCCGGCATCGCCTCATCATCCCCGCACTCGGGCCTCCCATCTCCCGCTCTTTCCTCCTCACAGGGCATGTACGGCAAGCAGTTTGTCTGCGGCACCTGCTCCAAGCGGTTTGCGCGGAGATCTGATCTCGCGCGTCACGAGCGCATTCACTCCGGTATCAAGCCCCATGTGTGCGAGATTTGCCAAAAGCCATTCATCCAGCGATCCGCGCTCACAGTGCACTTGCGCGTGCATACGGGCGAGAAGCCACACAAATGCGACAACTGCTCCAAGGCTTTCTCGGACTCTTCCTCGCTCGCCCGGCATCGTCGGGTACACACCGGCAAGCGCCCTTACATGTGCTCGCAACCCGGCTGCGCAAAGACCTTTACTCGTCGCACCACACTCACTCGCCATCTCAACACTCACGCTTGCGCGCCTTCGCTTCCTGCTCCGCAACAGCAGGGCCAGCAAGCTCCACTGCCAATGCCTCAGCAGGCTCAACAGGCCCCTCATGGTTACTACGAGGATATGAGCCAGCAGGATCCGTACCACCGACACGCTTACGGCCAGCAGCACATGGGTCCATACCAGATGTCTGTGTGAAATGATTGACGATGATGACGACGACACCAAAAGCCGAAATCTAACGCGCGCGTGTTCGACTTCTCTTGTACATATTTTACAAAAAAGGGATTTTTATCTTATATCTTCAAGGGTTCATGTTTTATTATCATATTTATTCTTGCGTTTTTTTTTTTGTTTATATCTGGCTGGTTTTCTTGTTCTTTTGTACACTATACTATACGATATATACCATATGTACCTTACTACTTAATCGCGAGCTATGCAAATCAAAATGCGCTCTTTAATGGCATCAATAAATGCATTTATTACGTCTTCATGTTTTGTAGAACTCAATTATTTGGTTAGCAAGTTGTACGCGCGGACTTAATGGCGGGATTATGCGTGTTTGTTCATTCATCTGACCCACGCACGACGCACGCACGCACATGGCCTGTTCGGCTTTCGGCCTCGTGAGGCACTCGGACGAACTGCAGAAGTTGACTGAGAGTCGGGTATATATATATATATATATATATATATATACTAGAAAAGTGACAGCACCTTCGGTGCTGTGGGCTGCAGCCTTCCGGCTCCAACTGCATGTAAGTGGTTTGATTAGAGCTGCCACGGCATCAAACCAACTGGATTATAAA